>ML831637.1:60241-76417 GCA_009831015.1 Picea engelmannii | reverse complement strand
TAAAAAAAAAAAAAAAAAGTTTTATGACCTGCATGATAAATTTAGAGGGTCAGTAAATTGTAAAACGAACAGTTCTTCTTTGATTTATGAAACAGTCAACCTAGGGACTACGGAAAATACGCAAAACATTAATTTGGGAACGAGATGTTCCAAGAAATAATGGTCTTCCTTTATAAAATTGTTTAAATAATTTAAAGACGTTTTTTCCTGGACATATGATGATTTGAAAACGTTCGATCCTAATATCATACAACATGTCATCCCCATGAAACCCCAGACCCAACCTTTTCAGCAAAAGCTAAGGAAGATGCACCCTAAGTTGGAACCCACTGTCAAGAAAGAACTAAATAAATTATTGAATGCAAAAATAATTTTCTCAGTGAGACATACACAATGGGTATCTAATCTAGTCCCTATTAGGAAGAAAAGAGGTGAAATTCAACTCTGTGTCAACTTTTGTAACGTAAATCGAGCGTCAAAAAAATATAATTATCACGTTCCTCCAATGGAACAGATACTTCAACAAGTTTCTGGTTCCAAAAGACTATCTTTGTTAGATGCTTTTTCAGGATACAACCAAGTCCTCATGTCTCCCTCAGACCAACTCAAAACTACTTTTTGTACCCCGTGGGGTACTTATGCCTACAGAAAGATGCCTTTTGGGCTTATAAATGTCGGGGCCACTTTCCAGAGAGAAATGGGCATTGCTTTCTGTGGTCTCCTAAATCAATCAGTAGTGGTCTATCTTGATGATGTAACCATTTTCTCTAAAAACAAGAAAGATCATTTGTCTCACCTCAGGGCAGTCCTAGAATGATGACGCAAGTATGGCATATCTCTCAACCCTAAGAAATCAGTCTTTGCAATTGAGCAAGGCAAACTACTTGGATTCATAGTGTCTAAAAACAGAATGATTATCGATCCTAAAAGAACCCAAGATATTTCTAAACTCTCCCCTCCCTCTTCCAAGAAAACCATGTAGTCATTTTTATGCAAGATTAACTTTGTCAGAAGGTTTGTCCCAAGTTTTTCAGAAATGGTAAGGCCATTGCAGAATTTAATTAAAAATGATTTTCAGTATCGTTGGGGACCACAGGAAAGTCAATCCTTTGATTCCATCAAAAAATCCATAGTGGAAGCCCCTTCCTTGATGAGTCTTGATTTATCGCAATATTTCACTCTTTACACTTTCGCCTCTGACCGATCTTATGTTGTTGTGTTAACACAAAAGAATGTTGAAAGAAATGAGATCCATATTTCCTTCATGAGCTCGGCTTTTAAAGGGGATGAACTGAATTACCCAGCTGTAGATCAATAGGCTTATGCATTTTTTAAAGCAATGAAACACTTCTGATCATATTTGCTTAAATCTAGAACTAAAGTCATTGTTCCTTATCCTACTGTTAGAAACTTGTTAGTCCAAAAGGAATTGGGTGAAAAATGGGCAAACTGGATGACATCATTACAAGAGTATGACCTTGAAATAACCCCTGCACAAATTTTCAAAGGTCAAGGCCTATGTAAACTAGTCATCGATTCAGTTAAAGAACAAGAAAGTCAAATCAATTCCTTAACTGTAAACCAGCATGACAAAACAAATTAGCTATACACAAGTTTTTGCTAATTCTTGGTTCAACAATATTAAGTTTTCTTTAACACACGGTTTTTCTCCTCACCATCTTGATCCAAAAAAGAGAATAGCATTAATACTAAAATATGCACCTTTCCAGTTGATAAATGGCGTATTATTCCAAAAGAATTTTGATAGTGTTCTCATGCGTTGTTTGGAAAGATATGAAGCAGAGAAAGTATTATCTAAACTACATGTAGGTGAAGCTGATGGGAACTTCGGTGGAGACACCACTGCTCACAAGGTATTAAGGGCTAGGTACTATTGGCCCACGTTGTTCAAATATGCCCATGCATTATGTCATAAATGCATAATCTACCAAAAGGTTGTTGGACGAGTGAAAAAGGAAGCATTCCCTTTGCAGCCTGTTTCAATGGATTCACCTTTTCAATAGTGGGGTCTCGACATCATAGGTCCAATTAACCCCAGTTCTTCATAGAAGAATAAATACATCATTATAGAAACGAATTATTTTACCATATGGTCTGAGGTTGCACCTCTAAAAGTGGTAAACACTAATCAGGTAGTATGTTTCCTTAACACGAATATCATTACTAGATTCGACATTCTCGAATGTTTGGTCTTTGATAATGCTTCTTACTTTTCATCCCTCGATATGAGTGTTTTTTCTTTAGAAAAAGGGATCAAATTGAAATATTCTGCCATCTACTACCCCCAAGGAAATGGCCTAGCAGAATCAACAAATAAAAAATTGATAAAAATCATCAAGAGGACAGTTTCTGAAAACCACAAAAATTAGCACAATGCACTTTTTAATGCACTCTGGGCTGATAGGGTGACACCAAAAACCTCTTTTGGAAATTCCCCTTTCTTTCTTGTCTACGGAAGAGAAGATATTTTCCCTCCACATGTTTTTCTTCCCTCTCTCCAATTATCGCAGAAAGTTCAAGAAGACGAATGCCCTCCTCTTGAAATTTGAATTAATGTATTATTGAAACTAGAGGAAGTAAGAGCACAAGCAAAAGAGAGGTTGGATCAGCATCAGCAGATTATGAAAGGTTGGTTTGATTCAAAATCTTCTTTGGATAGAAACTTCGAGGTAGGAGACCTAGTTCTCAAATGGGATAAACCTCACGAAGGAAAAGGGGAACACACCAAGTTCTAGAACCTATGGTTGGGGCCATTCGTAATCGCTAAAAAACTAGGTCTCGGCTCCTTCCATCTACACAGTTTGGAGGGACAGCCAGACACCTTCCCAGTGAATGGACAAGCTCTCAAAAGGTATTTTTCTTGATAATTCCAGATCCACCTTTTGTACATATTTTTCTGTTTTGATTTACTTTTGTTTTCTGATTTTGGTTTTTTTCATTTTTCTTGTTTTCGCTTCTTTCTGGTTAAACTTATGTCTGTGTCACCTTTTAGTTCGTGAAGGGAAACCAGAATGCCTCATTATGAAGCAACAGTCAAGGTCTTTTCAAAGCATCAATGTTGTAAATTGATGAAACACAAACTAGCTAAAGAAACTTTATGTTCAAAGTAGGTTTCCTAGTTTCACTTTATAATTATGAGCAGACATGACCATCATTGAAGCTCTTTATGGTGTCCCTGCTTTTAAAGAAAGAAACTCAAGTATGCCTTCCTATCCTCGAAAAATTAGTTTCATTATAAAACTAATTTCATATCATAATGAAGGTTATCAAGTGAAAAATTAAAGGCTGTAAAATATCAAGTGTTCTGAAAACTGAAATTTTCAGCATCACCCCGCTCTTCTGAATATCATTAAATTTATTTCAAATTGTAAATAATTTCTAGAGAGTTGTGGGAAGTGTTTATAAACCCGCCGAGATATTGAACAGGTCTGCTAGCAGTGGGTAAATGCATACATGATGCCAAGAAAACTTTGTTGGGGTACTGACCAGGCCTGCTGGCAGCGAAGCAATGTCAAGTTCAAGAAAATTATCAGGTATAAATTTTTTATATTGATCGTAAGTGCCCTTCATTTTGAATTGAAATTTCTTGGACAGGGTAGAGGCATCAGAGTGGGTTAATTGACATCGTTTCCGAGGCTATGGATGCCTGCTGGCAACAGTGGCCCTGTCAACAATATTAGAGTTATTGGATTAAATATCGTTGCTCTCGTAATTAAAATTTGTCACCGGATTTCATTTGAACAGAAAGACATATGAAGCTAGACTGTGTGATGATTGTTGTAATTTGATTGAGATGCTTGATTTCCTTCAGTTGTTGTTTGATCTTTAATCATTCTATATCAGTCCTGACATGAACTCATTGGTGATGCAGAGATAACTACTTCTCCCAATAAGTTGCCATTGTTGGCAGCCCTACATGTTTTGTTTTTTTTTTGAATGACAAATAACACCTACTGTAGCTCTCATCACCTCATCCTGTAAATATCACTATTTGAGGGTGATTATTGGGTTATAAAAAAGATGTTTGATTATTCTTGTTTTATTTTTATATTGTGGTTTCATGCTTGATTCATGACTGTAAGCATGAATCAAGCATTAAAACTTGATTTTGCATTATAACCCTATCCAAAGATTGGTTTCCAAAAGGTTCAATGTGCTTACATCTACCTCATGTATCTTACTTGAATGAGTTTTTGAGTTTATCAACTATCGATATAATACTTATGTTGTTTTGCATTTGGATTTGTAAGCTTATGTGTTTGAATCCTTTGTAAATCAACCTTTATACCAAAAATCGATACGCATTTGAATTGTAAAAATGTATCCATTCCTAACCTTTGCAAATCAATTATACCCATTAAATGACGTGGGAATTAAAAGCACCAAGATCATATCATGTACTTCGTTTTAGCTGGCAGGTTGAATTGGCAGGCCTCTCATTATGAGCTGAGGTCTTGTGTTATGCTCTGTACTCAAAACGTTCATTACCAAAAATGCCTGAATTTCGTGACTGAAACCCTTATGCTTATGTTATGGTCACGTTGGTGTGTTGCTAGTTGTGTTTCCATTGTATCAGCTCAAACTTTCCTCTTTTACTACTACCTCCTAATCCCACAGTTAGTTCGGGTCACCCTTGTTACACTCTGTTTGAACCCTCTATGGCCCCTGTCGTCCTAGTTGAGCCGAATGGCCCTCAAACATTGTTGCTTTATGATGATGCGAGTGAGGATATGAAGAGCCAGGGTTGGGATATGTTTATTAAGAAGTTCCAAGGGTATAACTTGCAAGTGGCCAAAGAATTTGCCCTAACGTTTGATGGATACAGAGCAAAGGTTGGTGATTTGTAGTTGGAGATCACCGAAGATTTTTTGAGTAAAGAAACAGGGCTCCCTCTCACTGGTCAAAAGTGGTTCAAAAATTCAAAATTGGATGAAGTGCCCTGGAGTATTTTCATCACCTCCAGAAAGATTGGTTGTTGTGACAAAGGTATTCTGGTCTCCCTGATCAAGGTTAGATGGCATGGTCTGTTAGCAGTTTTAAAACAGTTTATTACTTGTGAAGGCCATTATGGCATGGTCTTCCTTTATCATGTGCGATTTCTCATTCATTTTATAGGCTTCAGTTTGAATGTACCATTTTATTTGCTAAGGAGTCTGTATAAAATGTCGAAGAGATACAAGAAGCAGAACCTAGATTCTAGCCTCTTTCACCATGGTTTGATTAAATTATTGTTGGTTCATCATTTGAAAACCCTGGGTGATGATTGGGATGGGTTCTTAGCTCGAAATGGTTTTGATATAACAAATTTTGTAGAAACACCTGTGATGGATAAGCCTATGATAGAAAAACCTCTTGATTTGTCAAGTGGCAAGCCATAGTTTTGGGATGAAAACCCTCGTGAAGGGGCAGCGCCTGATCAAATTTTATGTGGGAAACAGGGTATTAGTGATGAGTTTATAGAAACTCTTGTGCATGAACCAATTGTCTGTCCTAACCCCACTGTAAAATTTGAGCATAAAAACCCTCACAAACATTCAAAAAGAAATCAACCAATGTTAGGGTTTCGTAATAAGAGGGTTGGTCGACTCATTTCAAGGGGTCTACATAATAGAACCAAGCCTCATGTGAGCTCGATCGATTCGATCGAGATCCATGAGGATTCAGAGTCTGAGATTGAAAGGTTTCTAGCAGAGGAAGATTCAAATTGTTCCAAACCAGATTCTAATCAACCATTCGATTATGTCAATAACCTCCCACCATGTCTAAAAGATAGCAAAGGGTTTACTAGTATTAAGCCCAGTCAAAGGACGAAAACGGGTAGCATTGATGTTTTGGCACCCAATTATACGATTCCTCAACAGACCACCCCTATTGTGCATTGTGAATTTTGTTTGAATTTGATAGGGCAGTACTATACAGACATCCCCATTCTCCAAGCAAGGATCAAAGCTCTCACGACTCACAATGAATTGTTGTCAAACAAAAACCGTTAAATCAAGGCCAATGCACATAGACAAGCGAAGCATCTAAAAAGGACATGCAATATTGTTATAAAAAATGCTGACAGCGTAAAGGTCATGATAAATTCCGAGATATCGTGATCCATTTTTTGTTATTAGTTAAATGGTAAGATTGATTCTATTACAATCATGATTTATTTTTTGTTTTTCTAATCAATTTGGATCAATTTGGATTTTTGTGTGTCTTCTGCAAACTTTGTTGTGTTGATCAATGGTAAACCTACTAGTTTCTTTAAGAGTACAAGGGGTTTAAGCCAAGGTTTCCCTTTATCTCCTATACTTTTCCTCCTTGTTGTTGAAGGCTTAAGCAGATCCATACAGGAGCAGGTTAGGGATAAGAAAATCTAAGGTATCCATGTGGCAAGAGGGCTAAGAATTACACATTTGATGTTTGTTGACGATGTAATTATGTTTGGGAGTGAAATCATTTTTGAGTGAGAAGTTTTCAAGGAGGTATTGGAACTATTTTGCAAGGCGACAGGAATGGCATTCAACCCACAAAAGTCTATTTTTTTAGAAGCAGGGTGGGAAGTGGAAGAGCTTGTTTTGTTGAAAGCGCTCATGCCCTTTGAAGTAAAGCCAGTAGATGATGGTTTTAAGTACCTGGGGTTTTTTTTTAAACAAAATTGTTATACTAGAGCTGACTGGAACTGATTGGAGAAAAAAATTGAAAAAATAATTTTGAGTTGGACTCATAGGTGGATTTCTTTAGGGGGGAGGGTCATACTTGTAAGAGTTGTTCTTGAAATAATTTATGTATATTGGCTCTCTATGGCTAAGATACCAATAAGTGTTCTAAACAGTATTAGAAGGAGCATTTTTAGTTTCTTTTGGACTGGTAAAAAGTTAAAGAAGGGATGCATTTGATAAGATGGAAAAAAGATTGCAAAACCAAAAAAGACTGGTGGGTGGGGTATCAAAAATATTTTTTCCCTTGGAAAATCTCTGGTGGGTAAAAGTCTGTGGAGATTCCTTATGGTGCATGGTCTATGGCATGAGGTGATAATTAAAAAATATCTTAAGCATAAAACTCTTGAGGAGTGGTTCAAGCAAGGAAGGAAAAATTGGACTGGTATCTCAAATTTTTGGAGAGCACTCACCTCATCATTATCTATTATTACGGATTGGTTGGTTTGGAAACCTGGAAATGGGAGGGACAATAGAATTGGATTTGACCGTATGGTTGGGTCGTATTCCTATTATAAACTATCAAGGAATCTTTTATTGGCATTGAAGGCACAAGGGATAAAATTCCTTGCACAAGTTGGGTCTATTGATATGGAGGAAACTAGTCATACAAGGTGGAAAAAGGTTGATACCTTAGGGATGGAAGGAGAACAAAAAGAGGAATGGACTAATTTTATTAAGCGATTATTTGGTTCGGGATTTGAAATTAATAATGAAAAATATATCTTATTATGGTCCTGGGATACAAAAAGGGGACAAGTAAATGTCAATCAAGCTTATAAAGTTCAATTGTTGGAGGATATGGAAGAAGAACCAAATTACTGGTATACTGAACTTTGGAAATGGCAACTACCTTTAAAATTCAAACTATTTATCTGGTTATTGCTTGAACATAGAATTCTTACTTGGGAAAACTTGAACAAAAGAGGTATTTTTGGGCCTAGTAGATGTGTTATGTGTGGGAACAGTGAGGAAACAATGTCTCATCTTTTTGTGGAATGCAGTTTCATCAAAGATATTTGTAATTCAATTTTACAAGAATTAAAATTAGTTAGTACTTGGTAAGGAGGACAGATTGTTGACTATTTACAAAATTGGATAAGGAAGAAGGGAAATTGGAAATAAATCCCTTGTTTAATTTGTTGGGAGGTTTGGAAGCACAAGAATTTGGTTATTTTTGAAGATTTTCCTCCTAATCAAGTCAGAGTATGAAATTGTATTCTACGGGACTTGGGAGAATTAAAATTTTCTCAGTTTACCAAGAATAGAAGGATTGGCAAGCCTCCCATTCTTGACTGGGATTTGGCAATGGGTTTTTTTTATGGTGCCTCTCAAGATAAGGGTTCAAAATGTGGTGCTGGAGCTTTATTAAAGTGTCCAATTTTGGGCAATTTCAGACTAAAAATGAATTGTGGTAGAGGAACCAATACGAGGGGATAACTCCTAGCCTTGTGGTGCATTTTATTTTTTCCATGTTATAAAAAGGTAACAATGTTACAAATGGTACATGATTCAAAGATTATTATCGATTGGTTTACTAATGAAAATAACCTACAGGTGATCTCTCTGCAGCCTTGGATGACAAAAATTAGAGTGTTAAGCGGGAGTTTTCAACAACTCAAAGCTCAACATATATACAGATTTTATAACAAGGAAGTTGACCAACTATCAAAGGAATCTTCGGTAGTGGAGGAGGATATAATATATTATGCAATGGATATAGAAGGACAACCAGAAAATTTCGAAAGATTAGCTATCAATCATTAGATCATTGTTTGCAAGGTTGCAAAAATGGTTTTTGTGTATTTTGAAATAGATCACTGTTGAAAGGATGCAAAAATGGTTCATTTGTATTTTGATATAGATATATAAAACAATGGCTAAATTTTATAGATTATAAGTGGTAGCATACTAGAATATTATGTAATGTCATATGTCTTTTTAGTTTTAGAAAAAAGGATTTTAAAATCTTGTTCTAGTTGTAAGATCTTGTAAAAGACCTATTATATTCACTAATATAAATTATTTTTCTTATTGAAGAAAAAATATAAAAATGATATTATAATAATATGATTTTTTAAATAGTTAAATTAAATTAAATTAATAGTTAATGGATTAAATACAAAATTATAATTATATTTTTATTTTAAATAGTTAAATTAATATTTAATTAATTAAAAGAAAATCAAAATTCTATTAATAATAATTTTCAAAAAAAAATCACTAAATATTTTTTTAATTATTATTATTAAATTATTTTATAAAAATAATCATTTCTTAAACACAATACTTCTACCATATTATTATTTATTCCATATTATTTATTATAAACACATTACTTCGATCATGTTTCTCATTATTTCTATTATATTATTTATTATTGTCCATAAATTTACATAATACCTCAAATATTGCTATATCCAAATTTTCCTTAAGCTCTACCAAAGCTCAATTTTAGTTTAAATATAATTGCATCGGTACTTACCATTTGGTAAGTACTAGAACCTAAAACTTTCTCATCATTTTACATTCTCCATTATCATTGTTTTAATGGAATTTAGTACTCATTTGTTCATGTTAATTTTTCATACTCATATTCTTATTTTTTTTACAAGAACTAGAGGATATTTTGTTTATAAAAATGGGAAAAAAAATCCTACCAAAAATTATATCCAAAATTTAGAAAGTTTTTAAAACATAATTAAAAAGTAAAAGGATCTACTATGAGACTAACTCACCAATGTTCATTCCTAACTAACCAATGTTCATTCCTAGTGGCATCATCTTGCCTTATATAACAAAATTTATAAGTTGCTTCCCTATAAAAGACTCCTAAGATATATATGCTTTTGAAATACATTAAAAAATACCAAGAGAAGTCAATTGTTGGTTGATTCACAGGAGCTAAGGCACCTTCATAGGGAGCTAAGGCACCTTCATAGGCTTGGAGCTGTTGGAATTGCCTGAGCTTGCAAATTTTCAACCTGGGTCTTGATGGTGTCCACCTCATCATGATGATGTTGCACCACCGTCCTATGCTGAGAGAGAATGTCCAGAATGAGTGATACTCGGGAGGAGAGACTTTGATATTCCAATTGCAGTTGCATAAGTTCTTGTTGAATTGCCTCCAAAGGATCTTCCTGCGACTGTGATGGTCTTCGCCTGCGAGGCATTGGGAAGAGGAGAAGGGTACTCCACCAACTTGTGAGAAACGTAGCAAGGATTGACGATGACAAAGCTTTACTTATATTCCTAGATTCAGATTATTCGTTGCACTCCACACGCGTTGAAGTGGTTTAAGCATTCGAGAATTACACTTCCACTGCATTATCCCACCGTAATCCCATGTTTAAGCATATTGTTTTAAATAAAAAATTATAATTATTATAATTATTGTTTATTAATTAAGAAAGCATATTGTTTTAAGTAAAAATTTAAAACTATTATAATCATTTTTTTTAAATTATAGATAAGCATTTTTTTAAGAATTATGTATAATTTTTATGCAAATTATTAAATTAAAGTAATTGTAATAGATAAAGAATATTGTTTTAAATAAATTTATTATAGTTATTAATTTTTTAAGAATTGTGTATAATTTTTAAACATATTATTAAATTATAGTAATTATAATGATTTATTTTATTAATTGAAAAAACACGTTGTTTTATCATTATAGTGGTTATTTTTTGGCAAATAATATGTATTTGACAACAAAGTAATAAATATTATATAAATTGAGATTTACTCTCTTAGATTTTAAAACTTTTAAATACAAACGTGTATAACTCAACTCATATAATGTATTTATTACTTTGTTATAGGATATATATTATTTTCCTTAACGCATAAGAATATGTGACTCATTTATAACATCACATCTTATGGGAATGACCAAAACATAATGGTAACTAATGAATGAACACATTTATATTAAAACCAATTAATCAATCAATGTGATTTATAGAGCAATAATTATCACAAGAATTTTCTAGAAATATGCTACCAAGAAGAGAACTCCATAAAATAAAATTGGGATAATAAATATATAAATACAAAGGTGTATAACTCAACTCATACAATGTATGTATTATTTTGTTATAGGATACATATTGTTTTCCTTATCTCATAAGAATATGTAACCCATTTATAGCATCACATCTTATGAGAATGACCAAAACATGATGGTCACAAAACTTCAAAACTTTTAAATACAAAGGTGTATAACTCAATGCATACAATGTATTTATTACGTTGTTATAGGATACATATTGTTTGCCACAAAGGTGTATAACTCAACCCATACAATGTATTTATTACGTTGTTATAGGATACATATTGTTTGCCTTGTCTCATAAGAATATGTGATCCATTTATAACATCACATCTTATGGGAATGACCAAAACATAATGGTAACTAACGAATGAACACATTTATATTAAAACCAATTAAACAATCAATGTGAATTATAGAGCAATAATTATCACAAGAATTTCCTAGAAAGATGCTACCAAGAAGAGAACTCCATAAAATAAAATTGGGATAATAAATATATAAATACAAAGGTGTATAACTCAACTCATACAATCTATTTATTACTTTGTTATAGGATACATATCATTTGCCTTATTTCATAAGAATATGTGACCCATTTATAACATCACATTTTATGGGAATGACCAAAACATAATAGTAACAAAACTTCAAAACTTTTAAATATAAAGGTGTATAACTCAACTCATACAATGTATTTATTACTATGTTATAGGATACATATTGTTTGCCTTATCTCACAAGAATATGTGACCCATTTAGAACATCACATCTTATGGGAATGACCAAAACATAATGGTAACTAATGAATGGACACATTGATATTAAAACCAATTAAACAATCAATGTGAATTATAGAGCAATAATTATCACAAGAATGTCCTAGAGAGATGCTACCAAAAAGAGAACTCCATAAAATAAAATTTGGATAATAAATATATAAATACAAAGGTGTATAACTCAACTCATACAATGTATTTATTACTTTGTTATAGGATACATATTGTTTGCCTTATCTCATAAGAATATGTGACCCATTTATAACATCACATCTTATGGGAATGACCAAAACATAATGGTAACAAAACTTCAAAATACAAAGGTGTATAACTCAACTCATACATTGTATTTATTACTTTGTTATAGGATACATATTGTTTTCTACAAAGGTGTATAACTCAACTCATACAATGTATTTATTACTTTGTTATAGGATACATATCGTTTTCCTTATCTCATAAGAATATGTGACCGATTTCTAAAATCACATCTTATGGGAATGACCAAAACATAATGGTAACTAATGAATGAACACATTTATATTAAAACCAATTAAACAATCAATGTGAATTATAAAGCAATAATTATCACAAGAATTTCCTAGAAAGACCCTACCAAGAAGAAAACTCCATAAAATAAAATTGGGATAATAAATATATGAATGGAAAGATAGATTATGGATGTATTCATATGTTTTGAAATATTTTTGTCTTAGAATAAGATTTAAAATTGTTTTTTACTGGTTAAGAATTTCTTTTTAAGACATAATAAAATAGATTAACAACTCAAGACTTTTGCAAAAATGAAAATCTTCTCCTGCCAATAAATTATAGATTATGTTAAGTGATGTGTTTTTTTTAATAACATTATGAGTTAAACTACATTAAGGATAAAATATATCGATGACTCAAACTAGATTATAAGACAACAATAATGATAATTATCTTAGAGTCATGAATAGTAACAAGTAAAAAATGTTCTCACTATCCATTATCAACTTAATTATTTTCACTATCCATTATCAATTTAATTACAATAAATTTTACCATTTTAAAAAGGTTTTTAAATGTCTAAAATAGAATCATAAAGAATAATACAATATATTAGGAATATTTTAATCATATATGTATGACTTTATAGTTTAAATAAAATATTGTTGTTGGTAATGCTCTAAATGCAATGTTATTGTTGGCTTGGATGCATGGTTTAATAGTTTAACTAAAATATTATTGTTGGTAATAGTTTAAATGCAATATTATTGTTTATTTTGATGATTTTATACGACATTTTTTTATGTATTTGTTTTATTATTATTATTATAAAACAAAGACATAATAAATGTCCTATAAAACCATCTAAGATAACAATAATACTGCATTTAAAGCATTACTAATAATAATATTTTATTTAAACTATTAAAGCATACATCCAAGTGAACAATAACATTGCATTTAAACCATTATCAATAAAAATATTGTATTTAGACTGTGTATGTGTCAATTGGGTTTAGCTTAAGTGGTTTATGTTGATGGGGGTTTTCCCCCCATCAAGCTTCAATTTCCACAAGTGGCATGTTGAGATCTTAAATGAGTAAGGTATCAAAAAAGCCTCGACTTTCTACAAAATCTGGTTTACCCCAGGTATCATCCTCGAAATGAGGGGAAGTGTTGGGTGGGTTTCCCCAGGATCTATTCCAAGTAAAAAAAAATGTGTGTTTGTGTGTGTGATCATTTTAAGTATGGAAAATATTGATTTTTTATAGGTTAAGAGTTAGTATATATTTATAATCACGATGCTTGTATGGTGGGATGGTATAAGGTTTTATAAATTTCATAATTGAGGTTACCATTCTATGGTAATGAAAGAAGATAAAGTAGATTGTTTTTAAGACCATTTGAAAGAAAGGTATATTTTCTCCATGGGGCCATCATTTGTTTCAACTACAAGGCTATCCAATGATGTGAGCACCCATGGGGTTATTCCGACAGTGGATAGGAATATTACAAAATATGCATCAATAGTTGGTTGCTTCCACAAGGAGGAGAATATAATAAGGAAAACCAATAGAAACACAGAGGATTTGTATAACATATATGAAGAGGTTTCATTAAAGCCAAGTTTGCAAGGGACACAGAATAGGGCAGTCCATAGTGTGGGATTTAATTCCACCTTGGGAGTGAAAAACTTTAATGGTCTTCCTTGGTAGGCTTTGGTGGAACTATGTATGGATCTAAAATTATTCCTCTAGAAGATATTTTCTTTATCAACTCGATAAATAGGTTTGATAGGCATCATAGGGGTTTTCAAACCCTAATCTATCTTGCTTAGCTAAAGTGGAATATTTCTAAAGGTTAGTAGACATTTTGTAAAAAAGAAATGTTAAGGGAGATGTAGTAAACAAGAAAGGAAGGAAGAATTCGATGCAACCTAAACCAAGGAAGAGAGGTTGAAAGTGTGTCAAATAGAAGAAGAAGAAAATCAGGTTGGAGGTGGGTGAAGATATTAGTATGCACCAAGTTGTGGAATTTTCAGATCAAGCCTTGATTGGTAGGTCCATTGGGCATGAGATTTTATAGAGGAGTTTGAGGGGCTAGATGGATGAGGAATGGAAGCATATGCATGGCTACCTTCCACAATTCCATGTGTTGATTTGAGGTTAGTTAGCATTCGTATTCAAATATAAAGTTGATTCCCCCAAGATCATGGGTAAGTGATGGTTTTGAGGATCTACTCCACTATCCTTGAAATGGTGGAGTGTGTGTTACTACCCATGAACTAAGAGGTCCTCAACCTAGCTTCTGTGGGTGAATTTTTCTAGACTACCATTAGATTTCTAGTCACCAAAAGTGTCTAGAGCCATTGGGCACAACATTAAGTCTTTTTTCTAGGTAGATGATAGTATGTAAAAGTCAAACATGTGCACCATAGCTCAAGTTGTGATATAAGTAGACCTACAACAAGGTTTAACAGAGGATTTAGAAATCGTGGTGCATGACAAGTTATATTGTCAAGTCATCCATTATGTAGGTGTCATGTTTGATGTGCAAGGTGTCATAAACATGACCATTGGACAGTTGAATATTCTCTTAATTTTACAAAGAAGGTTTCTGAGGAAAAAAAATAATGATGAATAGTGTATTGAGAATGAAAGGTTTATGGATATTACTGAACAGAAGGTCAAAGGGAAGGATGGAAAGGAATTTTTATAAATGTGGGAGTTTCTAGAGATTGTTCTAAAGTTGGGGGAGGATGTTCTAGGTTGCCCCAATTATCAGAAGGGAAAGGAGAAGGTGTAGAAACTAGAGAATATCAATGGCTATAGAAGAAAAAACTAGGCTCAATAGTGAAGAAGATAAATCAAGTAATATCCTCTGAGGAAAATCTTAACATAAACTTGAGTAAGTATTTTAATGATTTAGTTTACTCTATGAATTTTAAGAAGGGATTGTTTTCTTTAGACTTCGAATTCTAGTTTGGATTAGGGGCTTATAATTTTCTATCTCCTTTAGAAAATAAAGAGGGGGAGACAAATAGATGAGGGATGGAAAGGGGTTTTTTGGTCAAGTTGTTTTGGAAGGATCAATAGATGCAGAGACAAGGTGGATCACTAGATAATCAAGATAACAAGGGGGGTGGGGGGCTTTGGACACAAATCCATCTCCAATTGTGGAGGAACTAAAGAATCCAAAATAATCTAGATACCCTTGACTAAGATCAAGACAAGTATACCTAAACTAGTTAGAGGAGGGTAAAAAGGGAGGAGTAGGGATGGAAGGCTCCAATGAGGGAATTAGTGTTGGAAAGGGTAGTAAATATCATATATCTCTAGACAAACACAAATGCAAAAAAGAAATAGAGAAAGGGAAGAAAACTAATTTTAAATGTGGTCCTTAGAGTAGGTCAATCCCTTGAGAAGGTTAACCCACGATATTTGTGTCCTTCAATGCTAGGGGATTAGGAAATCCCTCCAAAAAATAGACCCTATGCAGAGTGGTGTATCTTCAAAAAATTGATGTGATTCTTATTTAGGAAACAATGGATGAAGGGGAAAATATTAAGGTATAATTGTCTTCTTTCATGAGGGAGTGGGATTTTCTATCAATAGACTATGTAGATATATCAAAGGGTTTGGTTACAAGATCAAGAAATAGATCAATGAGACTAATATTATTTGTGATCCTTGAATCAAGTATAGGAGTAAAGATGTTTTCCTTGTAGTTGGGGAAATATTTTTAATTGTCAATATTTATGGTCTATATGAGAAAAGAGTGATTTATTGGGAGAAGTTGCTAGAATAAGATTTTGTGAAGAAAAACAATATTATCATGGGTGGGGATCTAAACTTCACCATTCATAGGGAATAAATTTGGGAATTACTGCTCATCTAGAGGTCCCTTTGGATAATTTATTTTTGAATAATTTTGAGGAGGATATATTGGTGGACATGGAACCTATCAAACTAGTTCCCACTTGGATGAAAATAAGAATTAGATATTCTAGTTTTTGGAAAAGACTAGATAGATTTATAGTCTGAGAATCCTCCATAAATGATCAAGATAGGATCAAAAATTGGGTGAAGGATGGTGGGGAATATATGTTGATACTGAGAGGGGG
>ML831637.1:31483-53003 GCA_009831015.1 Picea engelmannii | reverse complement strand
AAATAATTAATTAATAACATATAATTAATTAAGGTTATATAATAATTAATTATAATTTAGCTAATCTTTAGGATTATTTATGAAATTATTCATATTAATAAGTAAAGGGTCATTACAATAGATAGATAGATAGATAGATAGATAGATGGGTGGATAGATAGATAGATATATGCCACTTCAAGAATATGTTAACTTTGTTTTGACAGGGGTAACCCTAGTGAATTTGATCCATGGATATTGGTGGCCACCCACCTATTCCACTGGCTTGAAATACAGCTTTCCACCTTGGCAGGTTTTCTACAGTTTTTCCAGTCCCAAACTTCTAGGGCCATTTTGAGGGCCTAAACAACATTTTCATAATTTTATCTTCTCGACTAGAACTTTACAATGAGATAGTGTGTGCCCTAAACAGATATTGTATGCAAAATTTATGACATCGGGAAGTTGATGTATCAACTACCCCCATCAGGGCCTGCAAACCTTTTGGCGTTTCATCTTCCAGGTTTAGGGTTTTGGATTTTCTTTATGTTAAAAAGGCCTTTGGAGCCTCATTGTAAATATAATATTATTGTGAATGAGCATATCCATCACATCTCTTCTCAGAGATAAGATTCCACCATTCTAGCGAGTTCATTCACTCTGTATTTTTACAGTTTCTGTACATTTTTCTCATTAATAGAAATTATGTATTATTGTATCTCTTTGTTTATTGCAATATTAATGTGTATGTCATTGTTATATATTCATCTTCATTTCATTCTCAAAATAATATGGATCATTCATATCAGAGCAGGTTGCTCCTTGTCATTTCTTAGTGTATGTCCCCGACGAGGTCAAGGTATAGAGAGTTGGGTCTCGATCTAGTTTCTCTTGAGGAAAACCTCTATCTCTAACCCAATTGGCCTCGCATGAAAGAAGAAATGAGAGACACGGGAGAAAAAGATTCTATTTAATTGTTTCCGAAGGAATCCCTCATGCAACAGAGGGGTGAAATGATGGAGAATTTTACCCAAATCCTTTGATGACCGTCGGCAACAGCAGATGTTTCTTCATCAAGAAGCCACTTTGGAAGCATCGCCCCTTTCAATGTACAAGTTAATTTTTATATTCTCATGTTTGAAGGTCAGATAGATGCAAATTATTTGAAAAGTGGTTAAATGTGCTAGAAGGTTATTTCTCTATGCACAATTTTTCCGACAAAGAAAAGATCACCTTTGTGTTGCGCGACAACACAGGTATTCCAACATAGGATGAAAAAATTCAGTAACCACTCACACAATCAGATCAAAGATCAACACACTGATGTTTTGATGTGGTAAGACCTACACGGGGAAACATCCACGGCCCCATCCAATGCGGCCACTTGGAGCAGTTTATTAATGCAAAAGAAAAATATTACAACGATATTTTACAAAAGAATTTTTCACAATCGATCATCGGAAAATGACCCACCATTCTATTTAAATAGATATCATGGACCAGTCGAATGTTAAGCCACGACTCAATGTAGTCGTTAAGATCGAGGAGAATATGAATCGTCAAATCACTCTATGTCGGGAACATATTGTGACTGTTGGATTTCCTAACTACAAATGCATACTAGTGCATACTAAAGAAACACACTTTAATCTAATGAAAAATTAGACCAAGTAAATATTAACTAACTCCTAAGTGTATAAATATCCTAGCATCCCCCCTTAAGAACAATTTGGGATAGGATTGAAGGATTTACAAAAGGTACACAATAGGATAAGGATGGAGGAATTAGAGCCTATCCCCCCTTAATGACAACTTCTTAAACTCCTAACATAGATCGAAGTTTGGAAAAATTCGCTTCTATAACAGACTTTGTGAAAATGTCTGCAACTTGATATTTTGTAGGTAAAAATAGCACTTCAATAACTCAATCATGAATGAGCTTTATGATGAAGTGAATGTGTAGCTCGATGTTTTTGTTTCGTTGATGTTGAACTGGGTCTTTGGTGATCTTGATGGAACTTTGATTGTCGCACCAAAGGATAGTCGGATGTTGTTGTTGGAAGCCAAACTATGAAAGGATTTGTCGAAGCCACAAGGATTCTTGACTTGCATTTATCATTGCTTGGTACTCTACTTCTGCTAAAGAAAGTGCAATAGCATGTTGTTTCTTATAGGCCCAAGTGACAGGTCCTGAACCAAGGCTGGAAAAATAACCTGCAATAGACTTATGATCATCAAGGTCGTTAGCCCATTCTGAATCAGTGAAACCAACCAATAAAGGAGTCCCCCCTGAACTATAATGTATCATGAACTGAACTATGCCCCAGACATACCAAAGTATCCTTTTATCTTATTTCCAATGGATTTCATGGGGTGTTTGCATAAACCGGGAAACAAGACGAACAATAAAGGAAATATCGGGATGGGTATGAGTCAAGTATAAGAGGATAACAACTAATTGACGGTACAAAGTGGCATCAACTTCGGGAGAAGTACAGATGGTAGCAAGCTTGACTCTAGACTGGAAAGGAGAAGGTGTTGGTTTATAATCTTCCATGTGAAAACCAGTGTTCGGATATTTAGACACTTAGGAGTTAGTTAAGATCTACTTGCTCTAATGTGTCGTTAGGTAAAAGTGTGTTTCTTTAGTATGCATTTGTATTTAGGAAATATGATGGTCATGATATGTTCCCGACATAGATTGATTTGATGGTTCATATTCTCTTCAATATTAACAACTACATTGATCTGTGGCTTAACACTCGAATGGTCCATGATCTCTATCTAACGAGAATGGAGGGTCATTTTCCGATGATCTATTGTGAGAAACTCTCTTGTAAAATCTCTCTGTAAACTTTTTATTTTTCATTAAGAAATTGATCAAAGTGGTCACATTGGTTGGGGCCATGGATGTTTCCCTGTAGGGGTTTTACCACGTCAAAACATCGGTGTGTTGATATTTGATCTAGTTGTGTGAGTGGTTATTGAAGGTGTTTTTCCTCTGTTGGAATACATGTGTTATCGAACATGGTATCAAAGCATGTTTGAAGACCCGCTCCCATTGTAGATCAAGATCATGAAGCCAAGTTGTCTCATCTTTGAAAAGTGGTTAAATCTACTAGAAGGTTATTTCTTTGTCCATAATTTTTTCGACGGAGAAAGGATCACCTTTACACTCCTTAATCCTTTCCCCCATGTCAAATATTGGTGGGAAACTTACTTGGAGAAAAATTTCATAGAGGAGTATGAAATATTTGGGGCTGAGCCCACTTGTGAGTTTTTAATGGATGCAGTCAAGGAACAATATTACCCTTTTGGAAACTATGATGACCAATACATGAGATGGACCACACTACATCAAGAGAGGGGGAAAATAGTTTCAGAGTTCAAAAACACCATATGTACCTTACACACCAAGATAGGTATCAAATACTCTAAGTGACATCTGGTTCTAAAATACCGCAAGGTTTTACATAGGTACATCCAAACCAAAATGGTTTTTATGGACATCTCATCACTGGGAGCCGCTTATCGATATGTTGTTAAAATCGAATAGAAATTTAAGCAGCAAAACAAGCAGGAGTTTGGGTCTACAAATCTGAACAGTCAAAGTATAGTAAAGGCAACCCTAACTCATAGAAAAACCAGTCCAAGCCATAGGAAAAGAGGGGAAACGTGAAGAAGAAGAAGGACACTAGGAAGTGGTGTGACTTCCACAAAATCCCTTCGCAGAACACAGATGAATTTCGCTCAAAACATTCATTGGTGGTCGAGCTCAAAGAAACAGATTCAAGCCCCAAATTGGACTATGATTTAGAAAATAATAAAAGGAATGATCCAGGTCGATATTGGTGGCCACCCACCTATTCCAACTAGCTCCTCTTGACAATTTTTAGTTCAACACGTTTCTCTGTAATGATGAAATTTCTTTGTAATTGTAGGTTTTTCACTTACGGGGCTATCCTAAAGCCCTACATAACATCCAGGTGGATATTGGCAGTCGCCCACTTATTCCAACTAACTTATTTTGGAATTTTTCATGTCAATACATCTTTTTGTACTTCCAGGGTCATTTTGGGGCCCTAAACAATGTTTTTTTGGATTGCCACATTCAAACTATAGACAAAGTCAATTTTGATGGCATAATGTGTATTTCTTGAAAACTCCTTTCCAATGGGCTATCACACGCCTAAAACGGAGGTTGTATGCAAAACTTACGACCACAGGAAGTTGAGGTACCAACTTACCCATCAAGGCCCACATAACTTTTGGTGTTTCATCTCCTTAGGTTAGGTTTTTGGATGTCTCGGATTTTGGAATTTGTGAGTAATGTTAAAAATTCATCTGGAGCCTCAATGTAATCATTTTTCTCAAATGTATGTGCATATAATCTACATCTCTTCTCAAAGATACCTACCATCATTCGAGCAAGTTGTTTTTAGTTCTACAGTTTTACAGTTTCAGCCTATTTTATTTATTCAATAGAATTTATTGTTCACTAGATATTTGTTGTTGTTCTTCGTATCTATGTGTTATTTTATTCAGTATATTGTTCATTTAGTTCCACTCATAAATTTGGATCAAGGAAACATATCATTGATCCAAAATCCACTTCTACTATCATGACCACAACAATCCAACCGGAAGAATTAGAGGATCCTGAGGAGGGGGGGCACCTCTTCCATTCATACATGTGGGTGAATGGGACCCGTATGAATTTTATTGTTGATAGCGAAAGCTAGAAGAACCTAATATTAGCAGACATTGTCAATCAGTTGGATCTTTTTGTCAACTAGTAGTGTCGCCTATCCTACGACAACAATCCCTTCAACGATGAGGTATTGTGTGATGTTTCCCTACTGGAAGTATGTGATGTTTTGTTAGGTCTTCCATATATGTGGAAGTGTCATGTTTTTTATGAGTCTCTACCCTGTAGTGTCATTTTTACTCTGGGGGGTCATCTCTACAGGATACCATAGGTAGTTCTGACTATTGTATTGACAAAACGGTGTTSCAAAGTAATCTCTCATACCGCAAAKTTTATCCTCTTCACAATATGGTCATAATAGAAGGACATTGAAACCATTGTAGCATCGACCCAATACCCTTCTATCCAATAGAAGTAKATCAACAAGATTCTAGAAGAGTACCAAGACATTCTTATTGTGCCTACARGGGTGCCTCCACACTACCCAGTCAAGTGAAGTTATAGAAAATCACKTCATTCTCTTCATGTTGCATATTCACCGAMAAAKTCCTCCCGTACTAGGTAAGATCATGCAACTCAATCAGTTAAACAAATCCAACCCCTCCAACAACAGGTTCATAATATCCTTCAACAAGCTAAGCAGGATAGCTTCTTCAGCAAGGAAAGTAGCTCACCAAGGTTAAGATTCATCAAAATATTCCCCGGTAACTTGAAGAAATGGAGACCATTGCTTCCTAAGGGGGGAGGATTAATCCAAGTGGATAACAATGGCCACCCACCTATTTCACTGGCTCGAAATACAACTTTCCACCTTGGTAGGTTTTTGGGTCCCAAACTTCCAAGGCCATTTTGAGACCCTAAATGACGTTTGGGGTCCCAAGCGATTACTAAATGCTTTCTCCTGGTCCTGATCAAAATGTGTTCTTCTCGGCTAGACCTTTACAACGAGATATTGTGCGCCCAAAATGGAGATTGTATGCAACTGTTACACCCTCAGGAAGTTGATGTATCAACTACCCCCATCAAGGCCCGCAAACCTTTTGGAGTTTCATCTTTCGAGGTTAGGGTTTTGTATTTTATTTATGTTTAAAAGGCATTTGGAGCCTCATTGCAAAGGTCATATTCTTGTGAATGAGCGTAGCATCGCATCTCTTCTCAGAGATAAGATGTCACCATTCTAGCGAGTTCATTCACTCTGTATTTTTACAGTTTCTATATATTTTTCTCATTAATATAAATTATGTATTAGTGTATCTCTTTGTTTATTGTAAAATTAATGTGTATTTCATCATTATATCTTCATCTTCATTTCATTCTCAAAATAATCCAGATCAAAGTTTGTTCGCTAGGCCTTGTATTTTGAGCTTTGGTTAGTTGGGATACTTGTTGATTTCATGGACATTGATGGAGTATTTGATGAAAAATGTTCTAATTACATGACGATTGACGCATCCTATGGTTTGAGGATGGCATTGGCTTCATCTTGATTTTTGGACATTTTCATAATTCCCAATGTAGTTCACATTCCCCAAGGAAGCTCATAGTTCTCGAGGAAATACATGTATCCCAAGAACCTAGTCACACTCTCCAAGGCACATTTGGAAAATATTTACTTGAATGGGTCTCCTCTTGACATGCCACATTGAATATTCCAAAACACCCTCTCATTTCATCATTTTTTGAGCCATTTATCACTTGATTTGAGATATAACCCACACATGTGAACTTTATGATAGATGTGGGGTGATATCATGAATTGATTTGACTTGGAGGGTCACTTTCCATGCTTTGTGTAGGTTATTTTCTTGATATATAGGCATGGTAGTGACTTGCAGGCATCATTTGAGGACTTATGCACATGATTAAAGGATTTTTCCACTTATTGGGGTTATTTCACTCTTTCCATGAGGCCGTCCCACCTATGGAGGCTGGACATTGCTGCATTTATTTCTTGGATGACCACTTCACCATGATTTAAGAATTCCACCATGCACTTGAGTAAAAATCTCTCCTGAAGAACTCATATATGACATTTTGATGTTGTTTTGGAGGAGCCACCCACTTTGGAAGGGTTTTTTTCATGATTTTAAGGAATTTTTTCACATAGGGAGATTGTATGTCCACATCTAAGGAACCCTAGGACTCTTTCATTTAATTTTGAGGAATTTATGTAGCATATACACACTTTGGGAGGGCCTTTAAAGGATGATGTTGCACCTTGGATCCACATTCATCCTTGTTTAGAGGGGATGTCCTTCTCTCTTGGGATATTTTCACCTTGATAGTTGTACATGTCACTTGACCACCTAATTCTATCGTTGTTGTAGAGTAATTTCTTGTAGGAGAATTTGTACTTTACTTTTCTTTATCCTATATCTAAGGATCTCAGATGAGAAGTTGAGAATCACTCTATATAAAGAGATGCACTTCCTCATTATCACTCATGGTTGGATTTTTGGAGCTCTCTATTTTTGGATCCTAATTGACATATCTTTTCTTGGAGAATATGGTTTTGTAAATGGTTTTATCTTTGCGTATGAATCTTGTCAATTCTTGAAGCCTCTATATATTGGTTTTATTTGGTGCATAAGGATTAATGGTGAAATTCTCAAGTCTTCTACAAGCCTCCAATATTGATATGTTTGAGGGGTAAGTCTACCACTTGGAAGGAAGATATTATAGGGATTTTTTCTTCCTTCTTCATTTGTTGATTTGGTGATTATTTGTTGATTTTCTATTTCTTTACGTTAGTTTTCTTGCAACAAGTATTAAGTAAATTCATCAAATAATAGGTGATCTTGTTGGTGAAGGTTTTCTATCAAGGTTCCCTTCTTGTAGACCTTGTTATTCGTTGTTGATCATGATTGGTTGAAGTATTATTCTTCCTTTTAGTTCTAATATCAAATCCCTAATCCTTGAAAGAAATGGGCCAACTCTTTGGAGGGTTTATTATTGACTTGGTAAGCCATTTGATTCACCTTGACGCCATTTCCCTTGTTGGATTTGGCATTGATCTCTATTTCCTTTCATCGCTTATTTCAAAACCCTAAATATCAATTTTACTAAGACTACTCTCAACTTCACCTTGTGTCTCATTATTTGGTATTATTAATCCTACTAGGGATACCCCCCTTGAGCCGGAGGACAGATGGACTAAAGTGCATAGGATAGGTTACTGAGGTGACAGTGGTGACCATCCTAACAATTTCCCTTGATTTGTAACTTGTGGATTAAGGATTTTATCATCAAGTACAATTTGATCAGTAACATAAGGCATTGGTTGTTAAGAACTTGTTGCACCTTATTCAATAGATGGGCTCTAGAATTAGGTCATCATTTAGAAATATATTGAACCTACCTCTATTGAGGATTGGAAAAGGAGTCCTACCAAAAATATCCATAATATGTTTAATGTTTGGAAAGCAATGGTATTGGCTTTCTCTTTGATTGGGAATTGGTTGGAATGGATGGTTGGAAATGGAGATAAGGTTCAAATAGGATCTAACCCTAGATAGGTAGTGGGGGTGCCTACAAATTATTTGATTCTTTGATAGAAGTTCTATAAGAGAAAGGGATCTATAATATGGATTAGGAAACATCACATGAATTAACCACTATATGACAATAGGAATGGAAAAACACATACATCTTAGGCCTTGAGGGTTTATAAAAGGAGCAATGGGAGGCTTACATAACAAATCTTAATGTGAGCAGTTTCTATATTAAAGAGGTATAGGATGACTTAGTCTAGTATAAGATCCTGACACTTGGTCTTTACCCACCCAAGTTATGATATAAAGCCATGTTTATAAATGAAAAACTACTAGAGTATCAGTGGTGGTGGAAACCATTATGAAGATCAAATCTCAATTGAAATCAAGGATTTTTATGTGCTTGTAAATCAAGAATAAGGCTTTAACTTGGGAGGTTATTCAAAAAAGACAAGGGCAAGGTCCAAGGTAGATGAACTCTATCACAATCTCGTTTATCACATTTAATTAACAAATACTAATATTAAATTAAATTTTATGTTATTATAAATTAAAGAAAACATAAGTTTGCTTAATAATACTTACTTTGAGGGTGTAGAATAATAAGTGATGCAGTGTGATGACACTTACCCTGTGTGCCCTACAAGTGATGAAGTATGATGTTAAAACACTTAGGTGATGAAGTGTGATATTAAAACACTTACTTTGTATGTTGCACATATAATGAAATATGATGTTAAAACACTTAGGTGATGAAGTGTGATATTAAGACACTTACCCTGTGTGTTACACATATGATAGAGTGTGATGTTAAAACACTTATTATGTGTATCGCACAAGGGCATCGTTGATTACCTCAAATTCATTGTGTAAATTTCCACATAATAACATTTGCCCATGTTACATTTAAAGGAGAGTGACGATAACATTTGCCCATGTTACATTTAAAGGAGAGTGATATTATTCCAAACATCCCTGTAGTTGGAACAGTTAGTTTGTATGCTGTCACTCCATCTGAGAGAAAGTATGCTGTCACTCCATTCATCACTGTTTTGTTTTTTTCTGAAAACTGAGCTTTACGGAAACTGAGCAGAGCAGACGCTGCAACTCTGAGTTGCCTCCGCCTCCTGAATCCTGCTCCTTCAGAAAACTCAATGTCATGTGCACACTCTGAGTTGCCTCCTCCTGCTCCTTCATAAAACTCAATGTCATGTGCACACTCTGATCTGCCAGTGAATATTAAAACGACAGTTCACCAAGTTAATGGAGACAGTCGAGAATGGGTAAATTCAGATACGGACACTAAATGCCAGAAGCCTTACTCTCTCGTTTACCAGCTACAGGGATTTATAGATGAAGAGTCATCAATCAATCTGTCAGTCAAGGGTTCGCATCGATTTGGACGTAGGATTGCCCAAGGATCTGCTCAACTAATAGTTCTATTGTTTAATGGAAGGGATAAAGACAAAATCTGTTAAATATTACGATCTATACAAACAACTCCCTCCGTCGTCATGATATTGGCCATTACACAGTCTGTATTAACCTCGAGTTTTGTTCATAATGGATGGCCTTATTTGTCGACCTGCTATTTGGATTTGGATTATATCATGACCAGTTCTGTGTTTTCTGATAATGAATTCGTTGATGGTAAGACGACCCAACTGCTCCTTTTGAAATTTCTCATAAAATTATGTATGCAATGCAAAGCAAAGCAACTATTTAAAAATATAAAAAATTTCCCAGACTTGGGAATGGAGTGGAAATTGCTGAGCCATTAATCCAAATCGATATCAACTTCGGTGAAAATAAATAATAATATGATCAAATATATCGCATATATTCAGCATCGACTTGGATTTTTCCTAAATGTCGATACTATTTAATAAATATTTTTGTATTCTCGGCCACCCAGATTCATAGATCCAATGGTATTTTTCAATTTATTAATCCTGTAGATGGAAAGTCAAGATGGTTTAATTTTTATTTTATAGATTTTTCCATATTTTCAAATTTTATTTAATTTTGTTTATTAATTTTGATATTTTAAAAATAGAATAAGAAATGAATTTTTTAAATATTAATATATATATATGATGATGATGATTAACGTCCACTAAAACCTAATTGATCATATATATATATATATATATATATATATATATATATATATATATGAAAGATAATGATTTACATTGAAATATCAAATTCAAAAAATAATCTTTAATACCACTACTTAGTATTGGTTATACCATTTTAATAATAAAAAAATAATCTTTAATACCACTTAGTATTGGTTATACCATTTTAATAATGATTATAAATTTGTTATTGGTAAAATTATTGACAAATCCTTAGGTTTTGATTCCAATTGGGAAGAAAGTTATGACCTTATCTTTGTATGCAATTCCTATATCTAAAACATTGGCAAATTCACATATCTCAAACTTTATGGTGTACACCTTCTTTTAAGATTTAAGAGAATTAATATAATAATTGTACACATGTGGATACGAATTAGTAATTAATACATTAGTTGACACATGGTCATAAGATCTAGTTTAAGCTTTTTAAGCTTTTTGTTCCATATGAACTAGGTAACTTCACGCATTATTACATTTTCTAATCATCTTTATTGATAATCTTGTATGGCACTAGTTCAGTATACCACATTATTCCAACCCGTCATTCCATCATCGATTCCAAGTTGAATGCACAATTTTTTATTTTTTTTTATTCTAAGTATCTATCAATCATTTTAGCATGGCTAGTTTGTGTCATTGTAAACTTTAGTTCAGCATGGCTAGTTTAACAAGGCTACTAAGTAGTATATACCTACAATATAATAATGAAAGTATTGTTTAAGAAGATAGGGAGAGGAGTAAGCATAAATGACTAGATGGCAGAAATATTTATTACCTTTACATTGGGGGAAGTGAAGGCAGCAATAAGACTTCAAAGTTTTTGGCCAATAAGATACCAGATAAATGAAATTTAAAATTTAAAATTAATCATTATTTTTTAAAGCTTTACATAAAGAGGTGTATATTTTATGGTCAACCATGAACTAATAACAAGTCAACCCTAACTCAACACTATATACCAGCATGGGTCTACTAATAATAATAAAATGTCCACTAGGAATGATATATTGAATAATATATTGAAATTTATATAGAAAAAAATATTTTTATCATTGCTTAATGATTAAAAATAAAATTTTCATAGTATGTTGAAAGATAAAATTTTCATAGTATGTAGAATTGGAAAAAAAAAATGATTGAAGAATGATGAAAGATAGAGGGTGGAATATAATTTGTTTAGGAAAATGATTCAATGTAGAGTGCATCAATCCCTAATTTAAAGAATGGAATGGGAAAAATATAGACCTATACCAAACAACAATAAATATCAATAAATATAGCATGATATTGTAAATGTTTATGATTTAATACATTTTCAAGGTTTTTCATTTCAATGTCTTTTTTCTTATTTTCTAACAATAAATAGAAATTCTAAAATGAGAGATGATGTAATCAATAAACTTGGATTCATTCATAAGATCTAAAAACCATGCAAACACACGAGAATGGAAAATAATTCTCTTTTATTTCTTCTCCATCCTAACTATTACAATGGAAGTTCAACCCCTTATAACAAGTATCGCAGATTTTCGAAAACAACTAATTTAAAAAAAAACGACTAATTTTAGAAAAACAACTAATTTTAGGAAATTCTACTCTAAAACTGACCAATAACTAAGAGATAACTAGAGAGGCACTATTTGTCAACTCGTTTTTCTGATTAATTTCATAAACTAGGAGATAATTGATAATTAAAAAATTAAAAATTCTTGTAAAAACACTAAAACCCCAATTTGAGGCCTTATATGAATGAATTTAGCCCTAGAAAAATGTTGAAATGATGTGTGATATAAAGTTTTAGATAGGCATAGAAGTCAACTCTTCGAGATGCAACTCCCTCTAAAATTTCATCCCAAACAGATAATCGAGTAAAACAGTTATGACCCTAGGAAAATCCTTGCATCACTCTCCTCTAGTTGAAAAGAATGCAACTCTTGCAAGTTATTGTCTTCAAATTGTTCCCACTTATCGGGATCTAGGTTCAGCAAGTCCCCCTCTATAATACATGTACACTCTGTTGGTGCTATGCCTTCCCACTAGACCAAATATCGGTTGTATTGGCATTGTCAAGTACGAAAGGTCTTCTTATCTAAAATATGTGCAATCTTTTCATTTTTCTTGCTCGGAATGGCATGTTGTCAATCCACCTCTACCTCACTGTCATCACCTAGATTGTCCCCGTGGAAGATATAAAAATCAGAAACATTAAACATAGGGAAGATATCGAGATCAACTGGTATATCAACCTTATAATCATTGTCGTTGATTTTATTGAGAATCTCGCAAGGGCCAATTTTATTATACTTCAATTTGTGGTGGGATACTATAGGAAATTGTTCTTTCCATAAATAAACCATCACCAAATCACCTTCATTGAATACCTGGTATCGTCGATGAGCATCTTTTATAATTTTGTTTTGTTCATTACTAGCATGCAGTTTTTGTCTCACTTGTTGTTGCAACTATTGAATGTGTTTTGCAAATGCTTCCCCATCATCATTGATCCTATCCCCAAGTGGTAGTTGCACCAAATCTAGGAGACCCATAGGATTTATACCATAAACAACCTGAAATGGAGATTCACCTGTAGATATATTCATTGAACTATTGTAGGAAAATTATGCTTGAGGTAAATCCAAATCCCATTGCTTGGGCTTCTCTCCAACAATGCTCTGTAATAGGTTTTCCAAACTCTTATTTACTACCTTGGTTTGTCCATCTGTTTGGGGGTGATAATCACTGGTGAACTGTAATTCAATCCCCGTTTTCTTCCATAAATTCCTCCAAAAATGACCCAAGAACCAAGTATCTCTATCAGAGATAATATTTTTTGGAACCCCGTGCAATCTAACAACTTCTGAAAAAAACAATTATGCCATCCTCGATGCATCACTAGTTTTCTTGCAAGCAATGAAATTATCCATTTTAGAGAACCTATCAACAACCACAAAAACAGAATCATTACCTCATTGTGTGTTTGGGAGCCCCAACAAAAATTATATGCTCATATATGTCCATGGGCTTATGGGCACTAGTAATGTCATATACAAACCTGTGTTATGTGAGTGTCCTTTAGCCATTTGGAAAATCCTACACCGTGTCACATACCTAGTTATATCCATTTTCATCTTTAGCCAGTAATACTTATCTTCAATTAAGGCTAGTGTCTTATCCTTTCTAAAATGTCCTACCAAACCACTATTGTGAAGGTATATGATAATATTTTCCCTCATTGAACCAATTCGAATGCATAGTTGTTTTCCTTTGAATAGGTAGACATATCGCATAAAATATTCACCCCGATTAAGATCCATGTTCCCGGCGACTGGATTCTTCAACTGTTCCACAATCTCTCGAAAATCATTGTCTAACGCATAGATATCCTTTAATGCAGCAAACCCAATTACTTGATTTTCCATGGTTGTCAAAAGAACAGTGCGTCGACTCAAAGCATCTGCAACTTGATTTTGATGTCCTGATTTGTGCTTCAAAATAAAGGTGTAGCCTTGTAAGAAAGAGACCCATTTTGCATGTCTATTGTTAAATTTATTTTGGGTGTTTACATATTTTAAATAAATGTGATCAGTAAATAACACAAAATCTTTCGACACTAAATAATGCCTCCAATGTCGCAATGCTTGCACAATTGCATAAAATTCTACATCATATTTGGAGTAGTTCTTTCTTACCTCATTCAACTTTTCACTAAAGAATACAATTGGTCTACCTGCTTGGCTAAGTACAGCTCCAATGCCTACATGTGAAGCATCACAATCTACCTCAAACACTTTATCAAAATGCAGTAATGATAATATGGGTGCCTCAATTACCTTCTTCTTTAGAAACTTAACTAGAATTTCCATTGTTTAATGGAAGGGATAACAACAAAATCTGTTAAATATTACGATCTATACAAACAAATCCCTCCATTGTCATGATATTGATCATTACACAGTGTTGGTGTGGGCCTATTTTGGAAGAAAGATATATTTTGGGAGAAAGACCTATTTCGGGAAGAGAAGGTCTATTTTTGGAGCGCACGCCTTAGGAGGAAGGAAAGCAGCATGCAGGAGAAAAATCAATGTAGTGCATATGTAGACAGACCTAACCATGTTAGGGTTAAGGTTTTTGGAAATATTGTAATGGTTATAAGACAATAGAGTAGTATAAATAAGGACCTAGGAGGTCTAGGTTCGGGTATGGCAGTTGATCATTGTGAGTTCGTGAGTTATTAATTATTGTGAAGTCAATTGTTATTATAGTTGAGTAGAATAAGCTAGGTTTTTAGGGTTAGGTCATAGACTGTGGAGCTTGGTGTGATATAGTCATCCACCTAGAGGGTACTTACCCTCCTTTTTTATTGTAATTTTGAAGATGTAATGTGCGTAGTGCAGATATTGCAGCAAAATGAATAAAAGAGAAGAAGATATAAATATTTGTGGACATATCCCCAAGAGGGGGTGAACCATGGTAAACTATTGTGTTATGTGTGTTATGAATGAGTGTTTTTACTGTTCTTTTTGTCATCAGTTAAGAATGAATGGTGAAATATAAGTATAACAACATGCATGCATAATTAATTATGAATGACTCCTAGAAGTAGATGAATGATTAATGATGTTGATGCATAAGGGAAATAATCAAAACACAATCCCCACTCCTTCCTAGACTGAAAACACCTAAGTATTGCAGTCCCCCATAAAGCTATCTCAGGTGAGAATGCGTTGTGAACTCTGTGCACAACTTTTCCTTCTAGTTTACCAGGAGGGCCGATAGTTTTGAGGGTTTTGTTGGAAACCTATTTGAGATCAGAACTTGGGTCAACCCAAGTAACCAAAAAATGGTTACATTGACAACTGGAACTATACAGGATGATGAAAGCATAGAAGGGAATGTTCAGGCCATGGAATCCAACGAAGGCAGAGATTGAAATATGGTTGAGGACAAAGGAACTCGAGTTTGTGCAGAAGGACAACAAAAACCTAAATTTACACCGGGAAAATATCTCAACAAATACGTGTTTAGCAACTTGCATGAGGTTTTTTTTGTGATTTTCCACATCTGTTGCAGGAGTGGTTATTGAAGTTGAAGGAAAACCATCCTACGAATCAGATCAGACAACTAGAGTGGCATCTGGTCGAGATCGCACAGTTACAACGAGTCAATAATAAATGTACATGCATAGTAGATTTATGGTTAGACAATATTATTGCAGGGTTTATCACTGAATTTGCAGTAGATACCGTGAAGTACTATATTATTGTAGAGCAGGATTTTCTAAAGGGACCCAGAGGTAGGTACATTAGATCACTTTATACTTCAATCAAGATTTTATTGTATGACAAAGCTGTGATGACTATGGAATCAGACAACTAAACTTCCCTACGTGCATGGGGTAAGGGGAAAAGAACTGACAAGAGGTTGAGATATGGACACAGTGATGGATAAGGGGAAGTAGAAGGAGGACATGGACCCAATCATGATGGAAGAGGACTAGATAAAGTAGATAATGGAAAAATCTGTAAAGACACACAGCGAGAGACCTTACCAATACAAGATGAACAATAAAAAGAGGGCCATAACCGACAAAGAGGGCTTGGAAAGCAATGAAGAAGAGGTAGAGGATCTCTGAGATGTGGAGCATATTGAGAAAATCATGCATGCAACATATGAAAGGAAAACAAGAGATCCAGGTGTTGCACCTCTTTTGTCACCTAAATGAGCAAAATAAGGGTGCTTACAAGCCTAGTTTGATTAGCTAGGCAAGATAGCAGTAGAGGAAAGAGTTATAAATGTAAAGCATAAAAGATAAGTAAAGAATTAAACTAAGAAGGATAAAAGCAATTAAAATAGAGTGCATAAGGACATTAGAACAAGAAATAAACAAGGTTCATGCCACCAATGGAAAGGATTGTATTAGTGGAAAGAAAACACCAAAGAGAAAGGGAGACTTTGGGTCCCCTCTTCCTCCAAGGGAGGGCTCTTGGACCCCCAAATATTGATATCTTCTTACAAATAAGGAACTAAATTGAAATGGTGAAGAGAATCCAAAGCATATTCAATCTAGAGGTGATATGAATGGATAACTGAAATGATGCTAGCATGCTCTTGATGAGGAAAGAGGATCCTCCAAGAGAATATCAACAACATAACAATGCAAATGAATTCCTTGAAAATGTAGTGCACCCATGGCCTCTTTTTATAGCATAACTTTGAGTCATTATTCAACCAGCTTTTAGTGTGAACAAGGGGCCATTTAGGGCACCCTTAGGTCTTTGACCAACCACCCAGCTGGATTTAGTCGATATTTGGATGTTAAATAGACTTGGAAGTTGAACCAGAAGTGGGTGGGAGGTCGACCAATATCATAAATGCATCGTTTTGAGGGATGCACGTTTTTTTGCATCCACAGTCGCGCATTGTGTGCATGTGTTCTTTTTCCTGCGTTTCTGAATGACACATGTGCATGCGCTCCTTATGTAGTCTTAGCGCATGCTGATTTTATTATTGATTGTATAGTTTTGGGCCTTTTGGAAATGCATTTTTGGTCATTTTTGTTCCATGGTTGAACTAATAGTTGTTTGAAGATGTTGGATTCCTGTAACCATTTGTGGATGAAATTTCAGTGATAACACCAGGGTCGGGAAAGAAGGCAGAACTCCAGTCCAGATCATCGTCATTGTGGAACCTATAACCCCATGTGTGACTAATACACCTGAAAGAAAAACAATGTTTAGAAAACCGAATTTTAGTGGAAGAGGAGCAATGGGACAGGGGTCCACTCAAGGACAACCATCTAGGGGAGAAAGTTCAGGAAGTAACAGTCAACTATCTACACCACGCAGAGGAATTAGTTCGATACTGTTCAAAATGGCAGGACTAGATTCCACCATCAGATTACCAGAGTTTCGAGACGAGGCATCTGAGGATCCTGAAAAACATTTATTTATCTGTGAAAATATCTAGGAAGCAAATCAGATCATAGATGAGGATACAAAACTTGTGCATTTAGCTATCACACTAATATATCGCGCGGTGGACCGGTACATGAGCCTTGATTTAAACAGTCCACAAGGGGTACCAAATATTATGTCAGATGTGAAAAAGTTACAGGTAAATGAATTCCAGAAGCTAAGCTCAGAAGACCACTGCATGAATGAAATGATTTAAATTAGGAAGAAACCAGGTGATTCTACTTTGGAGATTGAGAAAAGGTTCAAATGTCTGAAAGGTAAGTTGAAGTATTCAATTATAGACATGCAACATAGGAAGTTATTTGTGAACTCACTGTTACCACACTTGAAGTATCCTTTGAGATAAAAGAAGTTCCAAAATCAGGCAGAGGCTCTGCAAGCATCCCTACAACTAGAATAAAACCAGTATCAGTAGACAGATCCAACAATAGAGGAACTAAAGGAGGATCTAAAGAATCTGACATTTCAACTAAAGAAGAATAAGGGAAAAGAGAAAAGAGAAGTTGTTTGGTGTACGTTACGCAGGACAGAAGTACATCATAAGAATGAATGTACAACTTTTGAGAAGTACTTGGTAGAAGGAGTGCCAAACCCCTTGCCAATAGGAGGACCATAGTGCGAGATTTGTAAGACACATGGGCATGATCCATATCATTTCCCAATAACGCAGAAGTATAAGACAGTACCCAAAAGTTCATACTGTGTTTTTTGCAAATCAGTAGGTCGTGATGATAAGAACTATAGAATGCTAGAACTGATGAGGGAAAGAACTTAAGACACTTACAGGGTGCAAGAAAAGATGATGACAGGTCAAGTTGCACCTCATTTCAACCAAGCGCCACCACAATTCAATCTCGCGCAACCGTAGTACAACAATGCACAACCACAGTATAATCTCGCGCAATATAACTAGGTAAACCAATACAAATGCGAGGAGATAGAGGTGGAGGATGAGGAAGAGGAGGATTTGGATGAGGAAGAGGGATGATAGTATGCCACAGCTTCCAACAACCATGACATTATGCAAGGGATTTTCCACTTCCACCTGCAACATGTATGTATTTTCGCGCAGTAGACCATGACACAGAAGACTTCCCAACACTCTTGGGAAAGATTCGGGAGAAAAGGAACCAAAACATCCAAAATGTCCAGTGGATTTCTACAGAAGCCAGGGATGATGGGAAAAATACCAATATGGTCACTCGAGGAGGATCCAATATCCATCTCAACACAAATGGGTAAATAAGAATAATGAGCCATAGAAGCAGTTTGACGCATGAAGAGAAAAGGAAACATTCAAGGAGACCAGACAGGATATTCTCAAGGATAAAATTGCATCTACATCAGTTGCACAGCAAACTCAGGACCCAAGAATGTACAATATGCCATCTTCAATGGATCACACCAATAAAGGAAAAAATTTAGAGCAAGTACCATAAAGAATTTTTTGCAATCTTGTGTTAAGTTATTGAATGATCCATCATCCATTAAGTTCTTACAGAATCTACTAGAAATATAACATAGAAGTAGAAGGGAAGTTAGAGTAGAATACAATCAATCATCTCCATACAATAAGAATAAGAAGAAGGGAATTCAGGACAACTTCCAACATTGGGGACTTCAACATGCGAGATATAATACTTTATTTAGTCTCTGAAGTAAACATGTTTCCTAAGAAGACATGAAAGTGTATGGGGGAACTCACATTAGGCTATTCACATATCTATTTGAAACTAGCAAATCAGCACAGACTGTTACCAATTGGAAGACTTAAAGGTGTGACAGTAGATTTGGATGGAGTGTGCACTATGGCACATTTCGAAGTGATAGAGATAGTAGATGGCACAACACCTTACCCAACATTAATTGGATTGGATTGGAAATTCGATAACCAAATTGTGATCAAACTGAAGACAAGGAAAATGACTTTTGAATCAAGTGAATATAGATTTATTTACCCACTGGATCCTTCATAAGGAGAAAGGTTTGTAGAGGTGACATGTTTGGATTTGGAAGAAATAAATCAATTATACAGAACCACTGCGTGAGAAGAATATTATGTCAACCCAACAGTGGATGAGGTACTCAGCTGGAAAAGCATTGCATTGTGTCTTTTAGACTCAGACACAGGTCTAGATAATTGGCAGCAGAGACTACACAAAGTCTCCATAAGGAGGTGCACAAGAAGAGACTATGCAGTAAGGTGGGTTGGTACAGAGATAAGGGAACCTACCAGTTTTCATGGGTTGAACGACTTAGAGGAATTCTTGATAAGATATGAGGAGGAATTTTGTAAAATCATAGGTTGTTAGCTCTAGATATTGCTCTCAAGGAAACACATGCAATATGGTGGGGTGTGTACAAAGAAACAATTAAGGACTTGTATCAATGTAAATGGCTACTGTGCATTAGATTTGGCGTAGAATAGGGGAGCAATACAATCCAGAAGTATGATGGGAAAGGAATACTAGTTGAGCACCTAGAGAAATGCATAACACAATGGAAGATAAAACCACCATAGGAATGGCCTCACCACTTAATTCATACATTAGAAGGGATCCTAGGGAACTGGTACATAGACCAGGATATGCACAAAGGCATTACAGAATGGACAGTATTACATCATAATTTTTTGGTAACCTTCTCATTTGAGCATGAGAACCCCAACATTGATTCAACTCTGAAGATGCTACGGGGAATGATATTTTTTTATGAACCAGAGGTCGAAATTATAATATAATATCAACAGCAGAACAAGCAGACAGTCAAAGATTTACTCTCATGTTATCATGTCTAAGAGGAAACACTAGATCAAGATTATCCACACAACATTAAAATCACATATATTGAATGAGAGAGAGAGGTGGAAGGTCCATCTTTGGATTCAGAGGCATTTGTTTCACCAATCAAAGTCAAGAAAGTCATCATTGGGACCAAAGAAAATACGAAAATGGCAATCATTGGAGACTACTAGGATGAGCAGACACTAGAAAGGATAACAGAGTTACTGCATGAATATAGTGACATGTTTCCAGCAACCTTTACAGAGATGAAAGGCATAGCAGGTGACCTAGATGAGATAAAGATACCCCTAAAACCATATACTAGACTTGTCATAAAGAGACCTTATAGGATGAATCAAGTATATAAGCAGAAATGGAAAGCATAAATTGACCAAATGTTGGAAGCTGGCATCATAAAACCTGTTAGCAATCCATAAATCTATTTGGATGATGAATAGACAAAGAAGGTAAGTTTTTCAACCAACTTTGAGACCCGAAATTAGCCTTTTGGATCTGGAGAGGACTCTCTCAGAAATGATGCCATCTCCGCGCAGGATATGGATTTACAAATGATGGCTAGATTTTAAAACTGGTGATGAAATGCTTCTGGTTATATTGGCACAGGTAAGTAAAACTCGGGCTATCGGGTTGGTCTGAGGAAGAGATGGAACAAATGACTCAATGACTAGATTCGAGAGGAAAAGGCTATGTGAGCGACAACCTTCAGTGTTAATCCTAAAGTGTGGCAGGAGAAAAACAGAGGGAGGGAACTCAAGAGCGTCGTTGTGGATGAATTCAGATTTATCTCGAGAAGAAAACTCTTTGTCTAAGTGGCACAAACAAGGGGCGTAGTACAACGAATCTGCAGGTTCAAAAATTCGTTCCAAAATAGACGATATGAGATATGAAATTAAAGATAACAGGAAAGAACATACGCAGAGAAAGAAACACAATACATCCAACTATCGCAACTAGAATATTTACATCAAAACGCAGGACCTTTGCATTATGTTTCAGTCAAAAAACACTCAGACTTATTACAATAGCATGTGTTTCTTAAAATTTCCAACCAACCCTGGTTACATCGGAGAGATGGAATATATAAACTAGGGTGCCACTTGGGCTGCCCTCTATTCTAACTGCTAACTCTAGACTAGGAAAACCCATGCCATATGCACATGAAACTCTTTGCATGGCACCATCCAAAAATAGGCAACAATCATGCATGTATACTAGTAACTGTATTCAAGCTTCGCCACGAGATCGGATCGTCGGTCGAGACCTGACGTAGGGAAAAAATGTGTCACCCTGTCCCTCGATCAGTTATCTATTGATACTGAGAGGGGGGTGAATCAGTATCAAGTAAAATTTATAACCTTTTTCAACTTATACTTAAACCATTCAATTATATCCAATGAGAAATGAACAATAGTATAAGAGT
>ML831637.1:0-10066 GCA_009831015.1 Picea engelmannii | reverse complement strand
TAGGTGTGTGAAGTAACTCCAACAACAACATGACACCTCCAAAGTTTGGCGCTCTAGGGCAATACGTACAGGTTACTCGACAGGGCCAAAGGAGAAATGAAAGGTTGCAAAGCCCAAGAATGTCGTAGAGATGGAAGATGTTACGACCTCAGAGATAGATTCATTCAGCCTGACGAGGGTTGAGGAGGAAAACTCAATAGAAGCACAAGGGGAAGTGGGGTAGAGCTTCGTAAATCAAAATGGTAGTACAAACCCTAGCCCAAAAACACCTGCCAAACCCAAGGAACTGCAGGGCCAACAACAAGGTCACAATGAATAGGAGGTGTTGGTTGAGGACATCACCAACCAGCTGGAATATGAGGGGGAAGAATATGACACAACAGAAAAAATGACAGAATTCCAACCCATTGTCAGCCATAAAATAAAGGCGCGGGATGCCACAAAAATCATGCTTCCCTACATCCTGGACGCAATGGTAGTTGTAGAGTACATGCTTGGGAAAGTGCCTAAACTAAGGTACTTGGACCATGATGTGCACGATGTGAAGAATTTCCCAACTTGGATGAGGAATCTTACTTGTTGAACACAGGGGAAATTGGACCCCTAGGCACACCTATCATGGAGCTCGTGTTGTGGATAACAGGGCTCTACAAATCTGGGATCATTAACCTTCTAGACATATTACACTTCAGATGCGGTAATAATGTCGGGATGTAAGTCAAGCAATTGATAGCTCGAATACATGGAGGCATTCTCTGGATGGATAGGTCATTCCATCTTGATGTGGAGTTCATCACCAAAATTACAGGGTTTCCCACAGTGGGCGTACAACCAAAGGAATACTTGGACAACAAAGCACACGAGAAAGATGTTGTTGAGACAGTCAAGGCATAGTTTGGTACCAACAGATGGAACAAGGGAATTGTTCTTAGACACATCAACGATGACGTGACGAGGTTCTCCAACAAGTGCATGGCTTGAAAGTTACTAAGAGAATGTAGAAAATAAGACGCTCTAGCAGGAGTCATCGTTGTCGTCGTGCAATGTGCTAAAGGGATCATGTTTAGTTGGGAGCCATACCTCCTAAACCAATTTTTGATAGACTGTCGGGATTCACATGAAAACGGAACTGAGTTCCATTATTCCTTGCTCCTTATCCTCATTCTTTTGGCCACTTGGTAGGAGCCAAATTTTTCATGTTTTCTAGATAGTAAAGGAAAGTGCTACGCATCCAGGTACGAATCCCTTTGGTAGACCAAGGATACCAAAAATCAGTAGGAAAATAGCATGGTGTTTTCTATGCTTATTGAATATATACCACAATAAACGGCCAATGTGTGGTGCATCCATGTGGAAGTGTCTGAGGAGTCTGAAGGGATAGCTCGGTTTAAGGCATCCATACACCATATGTGGATCCAGGCCGTAAGGGATCCAAAGAAGAAATGGTTGAAGATGCAGTATTGTGTCACTAGAGAAGAGGTTGATTGGATAATTAAATACTGACCTACGCAGTGGAAGGTGCCAGTAGAAAAAACAACAACAATACCAACAACTACGACATCATCCAAACTTAAAGGGAAAACCGAGGCAAGACCATCAACAAAGACAAATATCCCGGTTGTTAACACCTGGAAGGTTGCGGTGCGCACTCAGGTGTTTGGAACTAGCATAATGTCGAAGAGGCCAAGGATGACAGAAATTGTGCATAGGGAAAACATTCAAGGGGATACCAAGAATGGAGAAACATCTCGGGCTGGAGAAGAAGGGGCACAAATGATGAAGAGTGGGGCGCAACCCTCACCGGAAAAAATAACTACAACACAGGTGGAGGAAATGGGAAAAAAGATGAAATACACCAAGAAGTCCCCAGTCACTATCCTGACAGAGGACGATGTTGAGTTCTTTGAAGACAAGGTACAAGATAGGGGGGAAGATGTGGTTTTCATCGTAGAAGCACAGAGAGAGAGGAGATCTTGGAAAAAATCACATAAGTCCATGATACTCTACAACAACTGCAAATTCATACAATTCAACGGGCTACAATGTAGCAACCTGAAAAGACAAAGCAACCCCCGCAAAGGGAGAAAAAAGATACAGTTTAGATAGTGGTGCAGGGAAGTGATACATTCATGGTCACATAGTAGATGGTCATAGTTGATCAGGATATGCTACGAGGAAAATCTCTCTATGGCTAGGGTAAACCACAACAGACAGAAATGACTGCAAAAATCAACTCTATTCTCAAGTATTCTATATAAAAAAATATGCTAGCAAGACAAGATAAAAGGCCTACCTCGTCCAAACGTTTGATGAAGTCCACCGCTGAGCAATTGACCAAAAACAATATACCTACAACTATTCCTCAAAAACCAAGCAAAGTAAGCATACAGTCATAATATAGGATGCTATCCCATTCAATAGCATAATCCATTAATACACATGACAAATACACCCATGGAACAATAATTCAAATATTTGCAAGATATCAATTGGATAGGAAAAGAGTATTTCTATTAATATATGATTAGCAAAAGTGAAAATGTTATAGACTTATGTGTCGGCACGGTTCAAAATTGAGAAACTAAATTCCTTCCAGTTGGGCCTCCACCACTTCAATCCTCCACCAAAGGCAAGCTCATAAAAGAGAGACAATTAAGTTCTCAATCAATAAGGGAAGAGCTTGGGGGATGAACATTGTGTTTAGACTTAAAGGACAAAGGGATGCAAACTCAATATGAAGTAAACAATTTCTCCAGCGTAACTTTTCTCTCAAAGTTGAATTCTTTCTCCTCTTTTCCATAGCTCGGAATTGGCCCATTTATAGCCTTCAAATGGAACCGAAGGGCCTAGTCGAAACATTTCTAGTATATTGAAGGCCAAGGATCATAGATCTCCTATCATGACATGGAAACCTGACACCATTTTTCATTTTTGGGCACAAATCCCGATGTACGCGGGTTGTAGTGGTGCAGCCTGCATATACGCATGTTGTATAGTAGGCAAGGTGCGTACATGTGGGAAAAAAATGTATTTTTAGCTCTGGGATTTGCAAAAAGGGATGAAAATTTTGCATAGGGAAATGGAAAAAGGCCCTCTGTGAAATATTTCATAGGGTGAGGCAAATCTTGCTATAACAGGAGACCACACAAAAACCCATGGGGGACATAGACCAATTTTAGTTGGTCATGGCGCAGATACCCATGAAATCCCTATACATCCTCCAGGCCAGTGTAATACAGGAGGTACAATCCAGAGCCCGCGAAGATACCACCAACTTGGAAGCCGATAGGGGGGTCATAGAGATGTCACATATTACCTGCAACCAATTGAATTCAGAGGAGGAGGAGGAGGAAAAAGGATGCTCTGACAAACTAGAGCAAGGACTAACAGCAGTATATAACCTCATTTCAGACAATGCGCAAGCACCAGATAGGAGAGTAGACAAAAAGATAAATATCATTGCGCAAACAATCGATGGATATAGGTAGGATATAGAGGAGTTGAAATAAAAACGTAATCCTATGAATCCTCCTGAATTCTAAGAGAAAAGAGAACAACAAGCATCCTTCCAGATAGATAAGATGACAAGGGAATCCAAGGAAGTCGCAAAAGTGTTTGAAAAAACTGCACAAATATGGACTACTTTGAAGGAGGATGAAAAGGTCCAACAGTTGGACCAGAAAGAGGAGAAAATCAGCATTGCAATGCAGTATTTGAAGTAGCGATAGAAAGACATGAGTATCACAGAGCACTTGAAGGGAACGGGGGAGATGAAGACTCTGTAGGCAGACTTAAAAACTGTGCATATCAATAAGCAAGCAAGGCAGGCCCAGTTGGAGCCCCTCTAAGAGAAAGTCACGCAGATAATTGTGGAACTAGAGGAATAGAATACAAGGATGGAACAGGAACACATAGACACTACAACGTTGTTGAAAGAACATATAACAACGCAGATGGTCGAGGTGCTAGCACATAAAGTTTCACATGTGAAAGAAAAATGGAAGGAACTAGCAGAAAAGTTCCACGACTTGGAGAAGGTTGTATAGGGAGCGTGCACCACCTCAGTGGCTCAGGACAAGCCACATTTCAGTGTTGGGGGCCTGTTGGTGTAGTCCTATTTTGGGAGAAAGATCTATTTTGGGAGAAAGACCTATTTTGGGAAGAGAAGGTCTATTTTTGGAGTGCATTCCTTAGGAGGCAGGAAAGCAGCGTGCAGAAAAAGAAGGAAAAGAAGCATGTAGGAGGAAAAGAAATGTGGTGTGCATGCAGACGGGCCTAACCATGTTAGAGTTATGGTTTTTGACAATATTGTAATGGTTATAAGTCGATAGAGTAGTTAGTATAAATAAGGACCTAGGAGGTCTACGTTCGGGTCGGGCCATTGATCATTATGAGTTTGTGAATTATTGATTATTGTGAAGTCAATTGTTATTATGGTTGAGTAGAATAAGCTAGTATTTGAGGGTTAGGTCACAGACTGTGGATCCTGGTGTGATCTAGTTGGCCTCCCAGAAGGTACTTACCCTCCTTTTTTATTGTAATCTTGAAGATGTAATGTGTGCACTGCATATTTTGCAGCATAGTGAATAAAAAAGCAGAAGAGATAGATATTTTTGGACGTAGCCCTAGGAGGGGGTGAACCACGGTAAAATAATGTGTTCTATGTGTTATGAATGATTGATTTTACTATTATTTTTATCATCAATTAAGAATGAATGGTGAAATATAAGTATAACAACATGCATTCATAATTGATGATGAATGATGAATAGAAGTAGATGAATGATTAATGATGTTGATGCATAATGGAAAGAATCAAAACACAGTCCCCACTCCTTCCTAGACTACAAACACCTGAGTATTGTAGTCCCCCATAAAGCTATATCGGGTGAGACTGTGTTGTGCACTCTGTGCGTAGTGTTTCCTTCTAGTTTACCAAGAGGGGCGATAGTTTTGAGGGTTTTATTGGAAACCTATTTAAGATCAAAACTTGGGTCAACCCAAGTAACCAACACACAGTCTGTATTAACCTCAAGTTGTGTTCATATATGATGGCCTTATTTATCCCCCTTCTATTTGGATTTGGATTATATCATGACCAGCTCTATGTTTTCTGGTAATGAATTCATTTATTGTAAGACAACCCAACTGCTCCTTTTGAAATTTCTCATAAAATTATTCATGCAAAGCAACTATTTAAAAATACAAAAAAATCTCAAACATGGGAATGGAGTGGAAATTGTTTAGCCATTAATCCAAATCGATATCAACTTCAGTGAAAATAAATAATATGATCAAATCTATCGCATATATTCATCATCGACATGGATTTTTCCTAAATGAAAATATTGTTTGACAAATATTTTTGTATTCTCGACCACGCAGATTCATAAATGCAAGGGTATTTTTTAATTTATTAATCCTTATAACTTTAGATGGAAAGTCAAGATGGTTTAATTTTTATTTTCTTATTTAGATTTTTTCATATTTTTAAATGTTATTCAATTTTGTTTGTTAATTTTAATATTTTAAAAATAGAATAAGAAATGAAGTTTTAAATTTTAATATATTTTTTTTCATGATTAAAGATAATGATTTAATTAAATACCTTTGGTTGGAATTGAAAAATAAAATTAAAAATAATTAAAATTTGAAAAATAAACCTAGATTACCACTTAATATTGGTTATATCCTTTTAATAATGATTATAAATTTGGTATTGATAGAATTATTGACAAATCCTTAGGTTTTTATTCCAATTGGGAAGAGATTTATGACCGTATCTTTGTATGACAATTCCTATATTAAAACATGGGCTAATTCACATATTTTAAACTTTTATAGATGATATTGTGTTGTATACCTCCACCTAAGATTTAAGGGAGTTACTCCATTAATTGTACACATCACATTTAGTAGTTAATACATTAGTTGTACATATGCTCATAATATCTAGTTTAAGCCCTTTGTTCCATATGAATTAGGGGAACTTCACCCACTATTAAATTTTCTAATCATCTTTATCGATAATCTTGTATGGTGCTAGCCCAGTATACCACATTGATTCCAACCAATCATTTCATCGTCAATTCCAAGTTGAATGCACAATCTCATAGTTTTTTTGTAAATTCAAAGCATACATCAATCATCAGCATGGCTAGTTTGTGTCCTTGTAAACTTTAGTTCATCATGGCTAGTTTAATAACATGGGTCTACTACTAATGATAAAAAAATGTCCACTGGGAATGATATATTGAAATCTGGAATGATATATTGAAATCTATTTAGAAGAAATCATTTTTAACATTTCTTAATGATCAAAGATCAAATTTTCATAGTATGTAGAACTGGAAAAAAATAATTTAAGAATGATGGAAGATAGAGGATGGAATATAATTTGTTTAGGAAAATGATTTAATGTAGATTGCATCAATCCTTAATTTAAAGAATGGAATGGGAAAAATATAGAACTACACCAAACAACAATAAATATAGCATGATATTGTAAATGTTTATGATTTAATACATTTTCAAAGTATTTTATTTCAAAAAATAATTCGTATTTTCTAACAATAAATAGAAATTCTAAAATTAGAGGTGATGTAACCAATAAACTTGGATTCATTCAAAAGATATAAGAACCATGAAACCACATGAGAACGGAAAATAACTAGCTTTCATTCCTTATCCATCCTAACTATTACAATGGAAGTTCAACCCCTTATAACTACTATCTCATATTTTCGAAAACAGTGGATTTTAGAAAAAAAAAAAAAACAGTTAATTTTAGGAAATTCTCGCATGAATCTAAAATTGACCAATAACTAAGAAAACTAGAGAGACACTATTTGTCAACTCGCATTTATGATTAGTTTCATAAACTAAGAGATAACTTATAATTTAAAAATTAAAAATTCTCGTAAAAACACTAAAACCCCAATTTGAGGCCTTATATGAAGGAATTCGACCTCGTAAAAGTGTTGGAATGATGTTCAATCTAGAGGATCAAATTGGAACAACGGTGAACTCTTCGAGACCCAACTCCCTGTAAAATTTCATCCCAAACGGATAATCAAGTCAAAAGTTATGACCCTCGGAAAATCCCTTAACAATTCTCCTTGGGTTGAAAAGAACACAACTCATGCAAGTTATTGTCTTCAAATTGTTGCCACTTACCGGGATCTAGGTTCAGCAAGTCCCCATCTCTAATCCATGTACTCTATGTTGGTTCTACGCCTTCCCACTTGAGCAAATATCGATTGTATTGTCCTTGTCAAGTACAAAGGGTATTCTTATCTAAAATATGTGCAATATTTTCCTTTTTCTTGCTTGGAATGGCCTATTACCAATCCACCTCTGCCTCACTATCATCACCCAAATCTTCCCCATGGAATATATATACAAATCAGAAATGTTAAACATGGGGAAGATATCAAGATCAACTGGTAAATCGACCTTATAAGCATTGTCGTCGATTTTCTTGAGAATCTTGCAAGGGCCAATTTGATTATACTTCAATTTGTGGTAGGATCCTCTAGGAATGTGTTCTTTCTGTAAATAAACCATCACCAAATAACGTTCATTGAATTCCTAGTATTGTCGGTGAGCATATTTTATAATTTTGTTTTGTTCATTACTTGCCTGCAGTTTTTGTCTCACTTGTTGTTGCAATTGTTGAATGTGTTTTACAAATGCTTCATCATCATCATTGATCCTATCCCCAAGTGGTAGTTGCACTAGATCTAGGACGCCCATAGGATTTTTACCATAAACAACTTGAAATGGAGATTTACCTGTAGATCCATTCACTGGACTATTGTAGGCAAATTATGATTGAGGTAAATCCAAATCCCACTACTTGGGATTCTCTCCAACAATGCTCTATAACAGGTTTCCCAAACTTTGATTTTCTACCTCGGTTTGTCCATCTGTTTGGGGGTGATAAGAACTAGTAAATTGTAATTTAGTCCCCATTTTATTTCATAAAGTCACTATTTTTCTTCCAAGCAATGAAATGATCCATTTTAGAAAACCTATAAATAACCACAAAAATAGAACCATTACCTCGTTGTGTGTTTGGGAGCCCCAACATAAAATCCATGCCCAGATCTGTCCATGGGCTTGTGGGCACTGGTAATGGCATATACAACATTGTGTTATGTGAGTTTCCTTTATCCATTTGGAAAATCCTACACTGTGCCACATACTTGGTTATATCATTTTTCATCTTCAACCAGTAATACTTACCTTCGATTAAGGCTAGTGTCTTATCATTTCCAAAATGTCCTACCAAACCACTATTGTGAAAGTATCTGATAATATTTTCCCTCATTGAACCAATTGGAATGCATAGTTTTTTTCCTTTGAATAGGTAGCTATCTTTCATAAAATATTCACCCCGATTAAAATCCATGTTCCCAGCGACTGGATTCTTCAATCATTCCAGAATCTCTTGAAAATCATTATCAAATGCATAGAAATCCTTTAATTCATCAAACCCAATTACTTGATTTTCCATGGTTGTCAAAAGAACAGTGTGCAAACTCAAATCATCTGAAACTTGATTTTGCCATCCTAATTTGTGCTTCAGAACAAAGGTGTAGCCTTGCAAGAAAGAGACCAATTTTGCATGTCTATTGTTCAATTTATTTTGGGTGTTTACATATTTTAATGCAATGTGATTGGTAAATAACACAAACTCTTTCGGCACTAAATAATGCCTCCAATGTCACAATTCTTTCTCAATTGCATACAATTCTACATCATATGTGGAGTAGTTATTTCTTACCTCATTCAAATTTTCACTAAAGAATGCAATTGATCTACCTGCTTAGCTAAGTACAACTCCAATGCCTACATGTGAAGCATCACAGTCTACCTCAAACACTTTATCAAAATCTGGTAAGGCTAATATGGGTGCCTCGGTTACCTTCTTCTTTAGATACTTAAATATTTCCTTAGCTTCATTGGTCCACATGAATGTATTAACCTTGATGCAATCTGTTATGGGTGCTACAATACTGCTAAAAGTTCGAATAAAGTTTTAGTGAAAGGTAGCCATCCCATGAAAACTTCTTACCTTTGTTATGCTCCTAGGACTAGACCACTCCAAAATTTCTCTAGCCTTCTTTGAATCCATCTTGACTCCTTCTGTTGACATGACAAAACCCAGAAATACCAAACTTTCTTGCAGGAACCTACATTTCTTCATGTTTTCATAAAGTTGATGTTTTCTCACTGCATCCAACATAATTTTTAAATGTTGCAATAGATGTTCTTTGTTGTTACTAAAAACTAGGATGTCATCAAAATAAATGAAAACAAACTTACCAATATAAGGTCAAAGCACAGTATTCACCAACCATATGAAAGTACTAGGTTCATTGGATAGCCCGAATGGCACCACCATCTATTCATATAGTACATCCCTGGTATTGAAGGTAGTTTTCCATTCATCCCCTTCTCGAATCTGGATCTGGTGGTATCCACTTCGCAAATCAATATTACTAGAATATTTATCTATGGCTAACACATCCATCATGTCATCCAAAATCCTTGTTCAAATATTTCCATGGGCTTATGGGCACTGGTAATGCCATATACAACCCTGTGTTATGTGAGTGTCTTTTATACATTTGGGAAATCCTACACCGTGCCACATACTGTTGGAAGATTGGTTGTTGTCATTGATGTCAACCCTAGTCATGGGTTTTGGACCGCAAGATTGATGAAGGTATTTGGACATGAAGGAAAATGCACATGCAGATACAACACCCATGGATGGATAGTATACATCATGTTGTTTCTGGTGGTATGTGGCACGTCACGTGGATCCTTATGGTTGAGGAGAAATGAATTTTTGAAGATGACAAAGTGAATTGTACATGTAGGCCCTAAAGATAATTAAAGAAAAGAATTACAAAATAAGAAAGTGTCAGGTCGGCCCTAATGTTAAAAGGAAGTGACATAAATGGTAAAAATAAACATCATTATACATTCATTTGATACAAGTCGAATTTCAGAGGGAATAAGAAGTAAAAGAAGGCTGGATTTCAAGGGAGGATGA
>ML831636.1:19108-32723 GCA_009831015.1 Picea engelmannii | reverse complement strand
AGAATGATACTCTTTCCCTAGATTTTAACTATTGAATATACTAGAAGATACGATCAAAGAACATACCTTATGATCACTTTCCTTGGTCTTTGTTTCTCCTGCTTCACTCCAGTGCTCTTGTACAGTCAAGATCAAAACAATACAAACCAATCGAAGTGAAGGAAACACAATCTATTCAACAGTCAATCTATGTATATGATCAAGGAGTTATACAATAAAGTGAAACTAACTTTATGGGAAAGGGACACATTACTGTATCATATTGATAGAAAGAAAAGATTACAACCTGAGCCTTGATGTTGCAAACTTCCTTTCAATGGCCCTTAGCTCTGACACACACACTTGCTCACTTGCATGAAGAAGATCCACCACCTTTGATAGAGTTGCTGGAGTTCTCTAGTTGCTGTAGCTTTAGTCCTTCATACAGTTCTTCACTAATTCTCCAATAAATCTCTTGCTTGTTTGCTTCTAAACTTTTCCATGAGAATCCCCTCAATATATAAGAGAGAATGAATTAGTTACTTGGATAGGAATGATCACAAAATATCAGGAAAGCCAGTACTTAGATAACCATTTGAATGCCATCTCATCCTTCTAGAATATTCCCTTCTAGAAGGTTCGAGAATTCATCTTTTTACCTTCTTTAGAAAGAGTTCGCACCCTACCAGTTAGACACAGTGTGAACTTCTCACACCCTGGCTTAAGGCAGCCTGCGAGAATCATGCATTCTCGCAGGCAAATGTATTAGCAGCCTACGAACCTTCCTCAAAACTATGATTTCTGGAAAGAGATAAAGGTAACTTTTCTCCAGAGAAAGTTCTAATGAAGAGCTTGAGTACACCATCATTGATACATCATCATGACGACCAAAATCATGGGTAACAGAATGCCCCCCAAAGTATGAGTTTGGAACTAGTGACAACCGATAGACTTTGTAAGCTGCATGTGTGTGTCGAGAACCAAGAGCACATCTAATCGGAAACTTGCAAACACCCAAGCATCTGCAGAATATCATATATACCAATTCTGAGGTAGGCATTCCCATACTCAAATCATAGACTGATGACATCATAAACAAAGGTCATGGCCACCAATCATACACTGTGGATCCATGCCGTCAAAATATAGCATAGCCACCTGAATACACTGTAGATCTATGCAAGGAATTTCAAATCAAGACGACATAGCCACGAAACATACACAGTGGATCTATGTGTCGCAAATTATACATACTCCATCGCAACCTAGATCACAAAGATAATATCCAGGGTCTTCAATCTCGTTGCCCAAAGTACAAATCTAACCATGTGATTACATGTATTGAAGTCAAACATGGCAGAAACCACTTGATTACCGGTCATTGATGTAACCGTTAACAAGTGCGAGGGAAATCACCATTGATGTCAATGACTCCCAAGGTACTATAGTACAATCCATCAATTGTGAATAAATGAGTTGATGTCGAACATCCAACGGAATCTTTCGATCAAGGGTCAATGATGTAAACCCACTATCGAAAGCGAGGAAACTTGCCATTGAGGCATGCAAGCTCCAAGGTACTAAACAATTTCTAAGTCTTGATTCCGGATAATGAGCTGAAGTCGTYGGAACAAAACTCATCACAGGAGGGCCTTGATGTATCCCCCATCAATGACACGAAATGAGTAACAGAGTTTGAAGGTGAAACAGAGCATTTTGCAAATTGGACTGAACACAGGGAAGGYCGACACGGAGAGAATGGATAACTGCAGATGGCCGACTCAATATAGGTTTCAAATGGACTTCTCTTGAACATATGAACGACACGACCAATGATTTGGCAGCATTGACTCAAAGACGACACATGAAATGACCTTGTAATCAATCGAAATAGAGACAAATGGATTTCCCAAACCGGCTTCAAATGATGAATAGGGGGTGTCATGTTCGAGAGCGACACTTACTGCCAATCAATACGAAGATGAAAACATATCCCTTTCCCAAATTTTCCCCCACCATTTCTGACAAGTACCTCTTTATTTTTATGTAAGCTTGAAGAGGATCACATATGCTTGTTGATATAAGCTCATCCTTCGAATGAGTCCCTCGGAGTATGTTTAATAAACCCTAAGAAGGAGTGGTTCGATCTCATCATAGGTCTATCAATGTTTGTTTAACGAGTCCAGAGATAGTAAACTCGAAGGTTTTTCAAGATTATAGAGTTTGGAAAAACACTTAAAAGAGAACTCTCTCAGTTCCTTTTTCGTAAAATAGTCTAGATGAGACTGAAAAAGAGAGAAATTATCGCTCACCAGACACGTACTTCAAATACTTTATCGAGCGTGAAAATAGCAAGGTCGCTCGGTGATATTTTCATATTTAGAGAGTCTGAAAAGAGATTAAAGAGAACTCCAAGGGGGTTCCTTTTTCGTATAACCTTTTTGAGCCCGAAAAAGTGATAAAACTACGCTCAATCATGTTCTTATGTTTTTTACGAGTGCAAGAACGGACAAAAAAGATGCTCGAGGTTTTATGTAAAAACCATCAAAAACAATCAAAATCACACCATAACGGAGAAAAATATGTCCATACCCTCGTATGTAATCATCAATGTCAACACACCTGCAAGTCATGACACTCATCTTGATATTAGGAATTAGGTTTAAACAATAGATAAGCATAAAAACCCAAAAATGACATAGTAAAAAGTAAATTAAATGAGTAAATAAACATTTTTACCATATCATTCCTCATTTTCACTATTGAGCTCCAAAACCCCCTTTTTACCCTCCGAATTTGGCATTGATTTTCGGGAGCTACAAGAGATCATTTGACGAGCCGTCTGCAGCATTAAGGTAAGCCATTCATTCTTGACATTTTCATGGTTTAAATTTTGAATTTCATTGGTTAATTTCTTAGCTTCAAGTTGTTTTTTGAACTCTACTTGCGCATTGGCATTCTCGCAAGCAGCCCATACGGGACCTGCGAGAATGATGCGTTCTCGCAAGTGAGCCTTGAGCCACCTACGAGGTGTTCGCACTGTGTAAATGAGTCACCTGCGAGAACCGCAGAACTCAAAATTTTTTAAAATATTTAGCCAATGAAAAAGATCTAGATCATGAATAAAATCATTAATCCTCTTTTTATGTTCCTTGTGCAGATAAATAGCCACAAACATGGTCCTTGAGTGGCGAGAACGAGAACATGAGGAGGATAATGCAAATACTGAGAATCATCCTCCCACCATAGCTGCATTGAGAGATTGTGGGCTCTTGAAATACTTCTGTATCCTGGGCATGAGAGCCCAAGTCAGACTACTGGAGTAACTGGTCCATATGTGGGACCCAGATCAACAGGTTTTCAATGTAGGAGCTCACACATTGTCCATAGACATTGAGGACATATACTTTTTGACTGGATTGTCCAGGTGCGAGTATTATGTCAGTCTGACCGATAGCAGAGGTGGCGGGTTAAAAATGAGTGAATATTGCAATCCATACTGTGTACCTAAGGCTGAGAGGAAAAAGGAAAAAGTGGCTATCTGGGGGGTACAAGACTTGACCCTCCGCACTATCCTCTTTACAATAGCTCAGATGGCGGGGACTTCTGCTCCTCATATAGAATTATAGAGCTACTTCCAGTACGTCATCGAGTGTACTGAGCCCCAAGTATTCTACTGGGTGGATGCTGTGCTTCGCAATATCAAAAGGAAATTAACCAAATGCAGGCAGGGTGAATTGAAACAATTTGGTTATGGATCTTTGTTAGTATCCTTCTTCCTCGAGAGGGTCCCCGTATTTAGACTACAGGTTGAGTGGAACTTCCCGGGTCCTAGGGATCCAAGGATGTTGAGATGGTGTCGGCTCATGGCCCAACACGTGGTAGGACCAATCGTCAAGTATGACGACATTTTCTTTGACTGGCTTCAAAACTATATGTTGATGGTCGATGACTACGCCTATGCCGGGTTGGATTTTCGAGGAGATTCGGATCTAGCACTACCTGAGGACGCTCAGTGGGGAGACCTCAGTAAGAAGTACACGCATTTTATCTTTTTAAATGTTTTTGAATTTTTTATCATATTCAAATGTTTTTTTGTTTTATATGTTTATCTGAAGACTAACACAAAATGTTGGTTGATAACACAGATGTTGGACCGTATAGACCTCCTGGCACTTCTCCTATCCAACGATGAGGAGAATTAGCACCAGCAGCACCACAATATGTTGAAGATTATCAGGTGGTGGAACAGAATTTAGAGGGCCTGACAGCAGACATTCCAGATATGACTCTGGAGGAGGTTCCACGACGCAATCAGCGTCACACTGTAGGGGTATCCGCAGCTATGGGTCGACTGCTCCGTAGGGTTTCTAGGGAAGTCGTGTGTTACCGTGAACGTCATCCATGACATCACTTTGTAGAAGCTATAAGCTTCAAGTTTTTATATTTTGGTCTTCGAACAAACTTTTTGTAAAAAAGAAACTCTTTTGATCGTTATATATACAGATGGCTTCTACTGATTTACTTTATAATGTGTAAATTTAAATGTGTTTTATTTATAAATGGTTTAAATGTCTGTCCAATACATAATTAGCCAATGCATCTGTTAATGTATTAAAACATCTAGGAATATGTTGATATTCAATGTGATCAAAATAACGTTCCAAGAGGCGAATTCGCAAATACACCCGTAACAAAGTAGAACTTCGAATAGAGTAGATATTACTTAGCTATAGTACTACAAGCTGCGAGTCGAGTCGCACAACCAAATGATGAATTCTGAGTGAGATAACATCAACCAATAATTCAATAACGGTGCTATACTCTGCGATGTTATTGGTTGCACGGCCAAGACATACACCTCGTAAAGATATAAGCTCGTTTGTTGGGGCATAGATTGTCGATGCAGCAGAAGCTAGGTTCTGAGTACTATGGCTAGCACCATCAGCGAAACCAATATAGGGTAGCGAAGTCTCCAACATCTAGCAATCAAACACAACGTCACATAAGGGCAGAGACCAGATAACGTCAAAAAGCAAACTAACATAACACACACAAAGTATGATACATAAAATACAAGTACTTATGCACAAATGACTTATGCATAATACTTCTTCAAGTACAACCCATTCATGGGTTCACTCAAAGGGATACCATCGTAATCGACCAGCTCATATGCTCATTTTTCCAAAACTCAGTGAACAATGTAAGGACCATGCCACATTGGTTCGAATTTCCTAGCTCCTAATACATCTCGATCATGTTCATAGAGAAGAACAAGATCACCTTCAGAGAAAACGTGAGGCTTAACATGCTTGTCATACTATGCCCTGACACGTTTCTTCTGGGCTTCTATTACTAAAGTGGTGTCACGTCGAGTCTCGTCTAATCACATCAGATACAAAAGACGTTCTTCTTTAGCATAAGTATTGGGCAAGAGTTCGACAGCTAGCTTCAGAGAAGGTATCTCACATTCTATAGGAAGAATGGATTCCACACCATAGACTAATCGAAAGGGTGTAAACCCCATAGCAGATTTGACAGATGTCCGATATGCCCACAATGCCGAAAACAACATCGTGTGCCAACTTGTTTTATGAATGCATGTCATCCTTCGAAGCATATTTATAAGAAATTTGTTGATTGCTTCGACCTGGCCATTAGCTTGCGGATAATAGGGTGTTGAGTTATCATGACGAAGACCCAATTTTTTCGTAAGTTCAGACATCATAAAATTCATAAAATGACTACCGTGATCAATAACGATAGCTTGGGGAACACCAAAACGAGCTATGACATGATTAAAAAGAAACAACGCTGCAGTCTTTCCAGTATTATCGAATGTTGGCATCGCCTCAGCCCATTTTGTAAAGTAATCAACAGCTACAATGATGTAACCATACCCCCCAGCCGAGTGAGGGTGACATGTCATGAAATCAATGCCCCATTTCACAAAAGGAACAACTGAGACCACAGGATGAAGAGGAGCAGGATGTGACCAAATTTTCTTATTGTAGGTCTGGCAGGCATGGCACTTCTGAACGACAGTAATGCAGTCGTTGAACAAGGAAGGCCAAAAATATCCTGCGCATAAGATCTTCTGAGCAGTAGCATACCCAGACATATGACCACCACATGCTCAGGAATGGCAGTCATTCAGAGCTTTCTCGGCTTTGTCAAAATTCAGACGACGTCGAAACACAGAGTCAATTCCCCGACGGTAAAGAGTATCCCCGAGGATAATGTATTAACGAGCTTGATAACAAATGCGAAGTCGTTCATTACTAGACAAAGCAGGCCAGAAATTCTGGGTTTGGAGATATATAATGATATCTCCATACCAAATATCGTCAGTGCTAATAAGGAAAAGAGATTCATTGGTTAATGAATCTATTGCTACCTTTTCCATGGCAGAGTGAGGAAAACCACTTATTAACACAGCAAAAACTAAGGATTTCTTAGACGTGGCGCGATCGAATTCCAAGTCAAACTCCTGGAGTATGACAATCCATTTGGAGTACTTGCCCCCTAGCAATTGACGTGTCAAAATATGTTGCATAGGGTTGCAATGTGAAATCACTGTAGTTTTCCTTGCGAGAATATAATGCCGAAAGCGTTGAACGGCTTGAGCGGCGGCCAAAGCCAGTTTTTCAACATGTTGATACTTGATTTCAGTTGATGTAAGACTTCGACTCAAGTAATAAATAACATGTTCATCGTGCGTATCATCCTCTTGGACAAGAACCATGCCGATGGTATACTCAGAGGTAGCAAGATAAAGAAAATAATCACAACTATAATCAGGAGGAAAGAGAAGCGGAGCTTGTGTGAGGGACAACTTTAAAGCCTCAAAAGCATTGTTGGAAATGGTATCCCAAACAAACTCGGCATCTTTCTTTAGTAGTCGGGTAAAACCATGAGTAATCTCAGCATAATTAGGAATGAAACGACAAAGAAAGTTTTATTTCCCCTACAAACTTTGCAACTGGCGCAGTGTAGAAGGAGGAGGGAGATTAAGAATCGCCTCAAACTTAAGAGGATCTACCCTGATCCCTTGACGTGAAACAATGAAACCTAGAATACGGTCGGATTCTATGCAAAAAATGCATTTATGAGGATTTAAACGAATGCGATAGAACCGACAATGAAAGAAAAATGGCTCAGAGGTGAGTGGGGTGATCGAATCAGTGCAAAGAATGAGCAGGTAAATCGTCCAAATAAGGTTGAACGATATGCTTTATATCATGAAAAGCATAAGACATAGCACGTTGAAACATTGCACCAGCGTTCTTAAGACCGAAGGGGAGTTTCCTATAGGAAAAAGTACCCCAAGGACAAATAAAAGAAGTTTTATGTTGGTCCTTAGGAGCGATTTTAATTTGATTATAGCCGAAGAAACCATCCATGAGAGAGAAGATTTCACTACCGGCACAGTCATCAACAATCTGGTCGACGAAAGGGGTTGGAAAGTTGTCTTTTGGAAAGGCTTTTTTAATATCCCTATAATCAACACATACACGAATACTGCCCCCTTTCTTATCAATCGGTACAGGGTTGGAAACCCATTCTGTCAGAGCCACTGGATAAATAAAGCCGGCCTTGAGAAGTTTTTCAACTTCGAGTTTGATAGTTGTCGCTTTACATGGGTGGACTGGATGAAGGCCCTGCCGAACTGGTTTAGCTCTGGGGTATGTTTTTATCTCATGTACAACAATTGCAGGGTCGATACCTGGAATCTCTTCGTAGCTCCAGGAAAAGATGTCACGAAATTCTTTGAACAGAGATGTATAGGTGACAATTTCATCCAAAGAACACAAAGCTCCAATGTGAAAATTTTCAACTATCCCAGGTTTAACTGATATATCAATGGGAATCGTGGGAGAGATATTACTGAGGTTTCCTTCGGCAAACACATCATGTGTAGATCTGGGAACGGTCGATATGACAACAACAGTCTATGGAGTCGAAATCCGTTGATAGTTCTCTAGAGTGTGTTGTTCCAGAAAGAGTATGTACCGATGATGCCCATATTCCCAAGGGGTGTCCTCCATGATGGACATGATCATCTCGTCAGTGGGAAAAATGACACGGAAAGGATCAAGAGACAACTCATCAAGAGAGGGTGTAGAAGGTGTGGCTGATTGAATGGCGTGATAAGCAGACTCAACCGGACTTAATGGCATGACGTCATCGAAACGAGTGTGATCTCCAGGGTCAGGGACTATCCAAGGGTCGGAAGACACAGGAAGTTCATGAGGTACGGTGGAGATCATGTTGATAGAGGCTATGGACGGGCATGGAACATCGGGTGGCAGAATGGAAAAAGTACCCATCAATGAAGAGTCTTTTAAAAGGCCGACACCGACATTCTCGTAACCCGGCGTGGTTTTAGCTATAAACGACACATTGCCAGTACGAGTATCGGAATTAAAGAAGGCAGGTTGGTCAACTGTAACAACCTTTCCTTGATGAGGAAATCATACTACATGGAAAAGTGTTGACACAACAACGTGCATAGAATCTATCCAGCTATGACCAAGTAGAAGATTATAATCAAGGAGAGCATCAAAGACTTCCACTTCAACTTGGACTGTCTTACCTTCTAGAGTAACAGGAAACGATGGAAGAACATCGTAAGCTTAAAACCAGAACCATTAAAGACTTTCAAAGTATTTTGTGATTCATTTAAAGGAGGAGAGCCAATGGCTTTCCAACAAGTAAAAGACATTACACACGTAGAGGCACCCTCATCAATAACAGTTTGACAACTGTTCTTGTCAGAGACAACAACTTGTATCTGGAACGCAAGCTGAGGGGTAACCTTGGAATATTATCTTGCAAGTCAAAGACTATTAAATTCGTATATGTTGGGTCAATTCCACCTATAGCTTTCAACAGAGCCTTCCGTTGTGCAGGACAAGACTGAAGGACTTCAAGGGCAGACATCGCTGAAGGTGCTTGGGCCAAATCTTCGACAATGCTATAGTTCTGGGCCGCACGAGCATGAGGATTGAAAGCCGATTTCCTAACGACACCTTTCGGGGGTGGTTGCAGAACTGTATCAAGGCTCAGTTGTTCGAGATGAAGAGGACCGTTCGTAGGTGGAGTCGGTGGAGAGGGTTGTACCAAAGTAGGAGGTAAATCGACAACCTTCTCCTTAGATGGAGTATAATCTTTGGCTCTAGTCGTGAGTGCAACGTTATTTTTCTTAGAATCACCGGTACACATCAAAACATATGATGTCATAGAAGTATATGGTTGGTCATGGATTACCAACTGAGCCTGTTGTTAAGACGGGAAGGGTTGAGACAAGACTGCCGGTGTAGATGGTTTTGGCATTCCTTAAAGGAACTTAGTAACCTCAGCACGTCGTGGACAATCCTTCGTGTAGTGATCGTCACCACAGATAAGGAAAGGGTATCGTGGTTTGCGCTTATCCCGATATTCAAAAGGAGGGATTTTAGTTTGCTCAGTTTGATTATTACTTTTGCCCTCCTTATTCTTGCCTCTCCCTTTCTTGGATTTATTTTTATCGGTCGGTGTAGATTGAACAGCGTTCACCTCAGAAGTTTTACCGGTGGAAGTGGCAGGAGACGGAGCATTTTGAACATTAGAAAAGGTAGATTTAGGGGTTGTACTTGAAACAGAATGTGAGAGTGCGTGGGCAGTACCAATCACACCATCAGCTGCATGCGAGGCAGCTGGAGTAGTTGAAGTGCTGGAAGTACCAGGATGAGGTAATTCAGGTAGCAAATCGTAAAGCATTCCCGTTTACGAATAAACAAGATCAAGATATTGAGAACGACTTATAGCCTGCTCCTCCGTAACAACACCACCCATGGCAATGTCTTTACCAATTTCATTCACGAAGGATTTCGTAAACCATTATGCCAGTAACTGATCAGGGAGTTCAAGTTTAATGAGATGTCGTCTCCTTCGCCACTCATGGATATGATCCGATATATGAGTGCCTTTAGTTTGTTTGAAGGAAGTCAAAATCTCAGTGCCAGTATCATAACGGATCGGTAACTGGTAATGTGTAAGAAAATCCATAGCTAGGGTGTTGAAATCAGAAAAGAAACCTCGTGGCAATTCAATATACCACTTCGCAGCAGAACCAGTAAGGGTTCATTAAAAAAGACGTAGACGAATAGAGTCATCCATCAATGAGTTGCATGAACACCATAAGTGAAAAGTCATAACGTTATTGTTCGGGTCCTCTCCCACTTTGCCATCAAATTTAGGAATGTCCGATGGAAGATTGGCTGGAATAACAGGCCATTGGGGAGAGTGACGAATAGGATCATTCAAAATCCGAGACAAATCTGACAAATCCAAAGTAGCAAGAAAAGGTAACTGTCGATTGACTTTTGGGTACTGGTGACTTTGGGGTGGAAGCCCTGTTGGCAAACCAGTAGGCCCATATGCAGTCTGCCCATAGTGGGAAGACCCTGGCTGATTCGGTGGTGGTTGGAGAGGATAGTAGTTCCAAGGATTATAACCTTGAGTTTGAGTAGGGACTTGAGGTTGAGTATTTTGACCCTGACCCCAAATAGGATTAGGTATACCTAGATAAGGTTGGCCTACAGTAGGGGTAGGTTTTTGCCCCCCAGTCATTTGAGGAAGATTTTGTAGCATCTAAGTCCAATACTGGGCCAAAGCTGGAGGTATATTTTGTCCAAAATGTGGGGTTGGTCCCCCTATCGTAGGTGGAGTTCCAATCAGAGGTTGTGTTCCAATTGAAGGTTGGGTAGTAACTGGAACATGTCTGGTAAGAGGAGGTTGAAACATACCACTTAGTCCACCAACGAGAATATGCAAGTTTGGTGCAACGGATGGAATAGTGCCACTAGGATTAGGAATGCCAGAAGGAAATTGAGGGAGTGTCAGAAGAAAACCGGGAATAGGATGCCCAGAAAAAGGAGGACCACCTAGAGAACCGGTTGGGGTTTGCGGAGGTGTTGGATTGGAAGAATTCAACAAAGAATTCAACACATGATAACCAGGTGGTAATGTCAGGTTGACATCAGGCCTTCGTTGGGTATTGATAGGAGCAAGACTAGCTACAGTAATTCTGGTTTAGACACTCGTAGTATTCGCGAGATGGGCCATCTCAGGAGGGAGAACAAAGTGATAAGTGGTAGTCACTGGTGTAGTTTTTGTCTCAGAAAACACCAGAGGGTTGATTTCATAGACTGTAGGTGACTCAGTACCAAAAAGGACCCATCGGAAATCACCTGACCAAAAAGGATCTTGGCCTACTACACCGAGAGAAGCCCAACGGTTGATTCAGAAGATATAACAACTGCTTCTTCAGAAGAATTTAATCGCACAAAAGGTCATTCACCACGGTGAATGCGATAGTCCTCTCTAGTATTGGTAATTCAAAAAGGTTCTAGAGAGTCAGTTGATTCTACTTGTGGTGTGGTGACAACTGGGATGTCACTTGTTTCCACGTGTGGTGGAGTAACAACTGGGACTTCACTCTGATGAGGAGAGCCCTCAGGTGTACTGGTAGGCAAGGATTGAGAACTGTCCATATGCTCTGGAGATAAACCTTGCATTCTACGTGAACATAGTGGGGGAGCAATTGTAAATGAGTGACAAGCTCCACGAAAAAATTCCTATGGTCAACTTCGAGAAATAAACAACACACACTAGTAAACAAAATCTAGTAAGCAATCACCAGGAAAACAAGACCTTCTAATATCGAAGCCACTAGTTGGTGATGAAATCCAACATCGCAACAACGAGACAAGAAGGGGCGGGGCTAGGATGGAAAAGTTACGTTGACGACCTGCTTAACAGACTTACACCCTGGTGCAATCTCCCACACATAATCGTGGGTATACCCTCACAGGTGTTGTAGGAAAATCTCTCTGCGGACAGGTAGATCACCTCTAGAGCTTGACCTTAACTCTAGATAGAAAAATGCTTATCATGGACACTGACTTCCTTTCAAATCTATCTAAACTAACACATGAGAAGGAAGGATGACAGAAGTACCTTGTTATCGACGTTTGTCCCTGCACGCTCCGAGTTGTGCTCCAATCCTTTGCTCCTCGCTGAGTTCTGTGGACAAAGCAAGATACGACCTCTTCCTACTCTATTGATATTAGCTTGAAAACAGATCTATCAACTAGTGATAAGTTCATGTGACATTAGACACAAACTAGAAAGAAATAGGCCAAGCGTGTCATATTGATGAGAATAACGACAGCAGTACTTATAATCGTAGATGTGAATGTGACAGCTTCGTCAAGTCCCCTTCGTCTAACCCTTGCCTGAAAGTTCCACAATCTAGATGACAGCAGCTTCACTGGTTACTCTCCTTTGGCTGACTGTGAGTTTCCTCCAAGATCATAAGTTTCATGACTTCAATTCTTTCCCCCTTTCCACCATCATGGAGCCTGTTTATATAGGTTAAGAGGAGCTTAACCTCTTGAGTTATCTTTAGAACAAGTTGGGAACCTTCTCCTTTGATCAGGGATCTCTTGATGAAACCAAGAATTCAAGAACAACTGCCTTCTAATCTCGAAAGATCCTCCCCTTATTCTGCTCAATGGGTCAACTACTGCCTTAGATTAGGCATTTCTCCCTCAGAATGGGCATCAGAGCACTGTAGCGCTCCCTGGTAAGCCTTGGGGAAGCGCCAGGGCCCTCAAGATGAGCAGCGCTCCTTCAGAAGGGGCTGGGGAGCATTATAGCGCTCCCTGAATCCCTGTAGGGGAAAGCCAGCGCTTCTGGAGCTGAAGTAGAGGAGCGCTCCCCCTCAAAACCTTTGTTTCAGGGTTCCTTTCAGGTGTCAAGAGTTATTTGACTTCAGTATATCAATTCTCCTCCTTCAAATCAGTCATTTGAGATGTTGTAAGTGCCTCCTTAGTGTCGTCGACATGTCAGTATGTCTGAACACCATTTGCGACACTAGTGACCAACTTGCGACACTTGCGAAAGTTGTAGGGAAGATGCAACACTTACGACAATTGATAGGGACATGCGACACTTATCCAGCTGAGCATTTTTTATGTGTAATAGAATGCCCCCCAAAGTATGAAGTTAGAAGATGCCAACTGGTAACTGAAATACTTTGTAGATGCTCAAGAAAGGGTATAAACTCGGAGAACCTGATGGAAGCTGCACACAAACATCCAACAAATATCATGACATATTTCAAAACCCAAGGCAGGCATACCTATGCTTGGGTGATCAAGACTTAGTAGTATATGGCCACCATAAAATACACTACGGATCCATAATTGTATTGATAAAAAGGTATAGCCACCGAAGATACAATGTGGATCTATACTCTGATGACTCGGACTGATCGTAGCCACGAAGAATACACAGTGGATCTACGAGATGACAAGACATAGCCACGACCAATACAAAGTGGATCTATGTAACAGTGTATGTGTTCTTTGTCCAATAGAAAACTCCTTCGCAACTTGGGAAAAGCATATATCAAAGTGATGGCTCAACCCAGGGTCTTCATACCAATCCCAATATGGTACGAATCTGACCATGTGAATAGATGTCTTGACGTCGAACATGGCATAAACCACTTGATTACCGGTCAATGGTGTGAACCGTTAACAAGTGCGAGGGAGATCACCATTAATGTCAATGATTCCCAAGG
>ML831636.1:4474-18854 GCA_009831015.1 Picea engelmannii | reverse complement strand
GGTCAATGATGTAAACCCACTGTCAAATGTGAGGAGGCCTGCCATTGAGGCATGCAGGTCCCAAAGTACTAACTGGTTTCTAAGTCTGATTCCCGGATAATGTGTTGGAGTCGATAGGAATAGACTCGTCGAGGGAGGGCCTTAATGTATCCCCCATCAATGACATGAAATGGATATGGAGATGTAATTGGTAGATTAAACGGACATGGACTGACACAAGTTTTGAGGCAAAATATTCGGGATGGCTGACTCTCAAGGCAGATACTTCCCTTGAACACTGAGGCACGACAGCGAAACATGACATGGACCAAAACTATGCAATGGATACTATGACTTGCGTCGAGTGACCCAAAGGAGTGAAAGGAAACTCAAAGGATTGGCTCAGTGCAGAGGTTCAATGGATTATGATATATGCAAAGTGACAAAGTGTTGTGTTCAAGGGCGACTCTAAGAAGTGCTGGATGATGTTCTCAAGAGACTGCTTGGCTTGCTCCTTTCAATTTTTTCCCCCATCCAGATAGATGAGTACCTCTTTTTGATTTAATGAGCTCGAGGAGGATAACACATGCTCGAGATAACTTACCTTCGGTAAGTCCCTCTTCCTTTGTTTAACGAACTGGAAGAAGTAAGAGTTCGGTCCCATATGGGCCTGTCGATGTTTGCTTTAACGAGTCCAAAGACAAAAAACTCGAAGCTTTTTTGGGATTATAGAGTTTGGAAAAACACTTAAAAGAGAACTCTCTCAGTTCCTTTTTCGTACAGTAGTCCAACGAGACCAAAAAAGGGTTAAACTATCGCTCGAAAGACGTTCTTTCTGACCTTTTAACGTGTGAAAGAAAGCAAGATCACTCGACAATCTTTTCATATTTAGAGAGTCTAAAAAGTGTTTAAAGGAGACTCCAGGGGGGTTCCTTTTTCATGTGTTCGTATCCGTACGGGTCCAAAAAAGAGATAAAAGTTTACCCGGTTATGTTCTCGTATTGTTGGGCTCGAGAACGAGCTAAGACTATGCTCATAAATGCGACAAGGTGAATGATTCATTAGAACTGCCAGGAAACCTGCAATGCCAAAAACTACAAACCAGAGTTTAGTGAAGCCATTTACATCATTAGAGAAACCCAAAATGACCATACCTTATAAAAAATGAAATTTTATAAATAAGAATTGATTTAAAAAACTCATTTACCATTTCATTTGCAAGGATTTTGGAGTAGTGGAGAATCCCAACTTGAAGCAAATCTTGTTTTTCTCGTTGCCAGAGCTACGATCAATCATTTCGCTCACCGTTCAAACTAGGTAGGTGTTCATCCGTTGCTCTTTCAATTGCATGGTTTCAAATTGATTTTTATGGCATTATTTATTTAAAACACAAAGCCCTAGATCGCCCCTCTTTGAACCAAATCGGCCTCTTTTTTAAAAATCAATAAAATAGGGGGATTATTTTATGAAAATGTGTTAGAGAAGGGTTGTTAAGATGTCTACACCCTTGCAATCGATTGGACTAATCATTTTTTGATAAAAGAACTCATGAAAATCCCCCCCAAGTGCCCACGCCCCCTCCAAGGTCGTTTTGCATTTTTAACACATTTTTATCATTATTGGGCAAATATTAAAGGACGTGGTGATTAAAAAGAGTGAGAGGTTGCTTTTAGATGACATGGGCATTTTGTTTTATATTTTAAAATGATTTTTGAAAATCGCCGAAATTACAAAAACGTGGGGAATAATGAAATTCTTGATTTGTTTGTTTTGTAGGTATCTTCGGCAATCATGATTGAATGGAAAGAGCGGGAACATGAGATAGATGATTTAGCTGCTCTACGGAGTCCCCATACATGGGCCGCTTTACGAAACTGTGGCTTGCTCAAGTTTTTCAAACTGCAAAAAATGAAAAGGGAGATTCTATTGCTTAAGCACATGATTGGCCTTTGGGATGTTGCGGAACAGGGATTCTGCATCGGCACACAACTCCTAACCATTGAGTTGGAAGATGTATACTTTTTGACCGACCTCTCGAAAAGAGGGGTCCCCATATCCTTTACTGGGTAGAGGGCATTACCTGAGTAGGTGGACGTGTATCTAGCACGTCACTGCGTTGCAGGAGCGAGGTTGGTAGGGAGCAGGATCCCTATCAAGGATATACAAGATCTGCCTCTCCAATCTATATTATTTTTTATCACAAGCGTGACCAGTAGCACTAGTGCTCATTTGGCATCGAGATCACAGGTGGCCTATGGTGTTCAGTGTTTGGAACCAACACTGTTCAATTGGAGTGCAGTGTTCCTTCGGAATGTGAAGGAACAAATCTCACGGTGCAGGACTGGTCAGAAGCAGTTCAGCTATGGCTCGTTTTTAGTCTCGTTTTTCCTAGAGCGCATCCCTCAAATGCAGCCTCAGATATCATTGGTAGTGCGTCCGGTGGATGAGCCTCGGATGGAAAGGTGGACTAGTCTGTCTCCGAGGCTAGTTTCGGAGTCAAAGTTCCACTTTACTGGTGAGTTCTTTGCCTGGTTGAGGCGGCAGTATCTCTGAATCGAGGACTTCCCTTATGTCGATGTATACTTCCATGGGAGCATGGACTTGATTTTTCCCACGGGGGAAGATTGGGACGAGTCAGGTAAGAGACTAAGCCATTCCTTGTCTAATTTTTTGTTTTTGATGTATATGTATTTTTTTTTTTGGGTATGTAAAAGAGTTTTAACAGATGTTTTATTTTCAACATGCAAACAAGGGAGCAGTGCGCCTAGCTAATATACCATTACCAGGGCGTCGTGGAGGTGCCCCAGTTGCAGCAGACCCAACAGTACCAGTGGCGGGTCTCAGGGAGGTTGAGAGGAACCTCCAAGGCCTTACGATGGGTATCCCTCCTCTGCGGAGGGGGGATGTGCCTTTACATCTGCAGTGACACACTGTAGGGGTGCCAGAGAATATCAATTATCTGTTGAGGCATGTAGTGCGTGCAGTAATATGTTACTCACAGCACAACGCAGCGCGGGGAGATTAGAGTTTCCCCGTGATCATGTTTTTGTATGCCTTGTCAGGAAATGTTGTATGGGTGGATGGGCCCAATATTTTGTTCTCTTACACACTTTTTGATGTAATACAAACATTTCAGTCACGTCATATATATATATATACAGTTTCGAGTTTTTATTATGCCAATGATTTGTACATGATGATGTTTGTGATGTGTTTTAATTTACATGCAATGTACAGTTTTGCTTTCCTTGAATCTTATATGTGGGAAAGATACCGCTCCATAATATAATTGGCTAATGAATCTAAAACACTATTAAGTTCTCTCGGAATGTGTCTATATTCGATGTAATCAAACATTCGTTCGAGACGACGAACTTGCAAGTGTAGGCGTAGCAGGATAGGACTACGGATAGCATAGATGCGGTTGAGTTGAAAAACCACCAGTTGGGAGTCTAAGTAAATAATGATGCGAGAAATACCTAGAGAGGAAGCTTGGGTCAGCAGTCCAATGACAGCATGATATTCTGCCATATTGTTGGTTGCTGGTCCTAAACAAATGCCTCTTGAACTCACCACTTGGTCAAATTGGTAAATAACCCAAGCTGCTGAAGCGATGTTCCGGGTATGTCAGCTAGCGCCATCCGCGAACCCAAAAGAGATAGGAAAGGAAGACGTCATATGCGCATGAAAACACAGGCATAGTCATGAGTGGCAATGGTAAAGACTCAAGCACGCGAAAGAAAAAGACACACCAAAACTAAATACAATAATGTACAAAGTACAATATGCTAGGTGATCTAGGCATAGTACTTCTTAAGGTAAAGCCCGTTTTGGGGCTCTCTTAGGGAGATTCCGTCATGATCAACTAATTCGTAAGCACCTTTATGTAGGACACGCTTCACGATGTAGGGACCGTGCCACATGGGTTCTAACTTTCCTGTTCCCAATTTATCGTGAGCTTGGTCGTAAACAAGGACTAAGTCTTCTTCCATGAAAGTCTGAGGGTGGACGGATTTGTCATATTGACTTTTAATTCATTTCTGATGTGCCTCATTGGTGAGAGCAGCATTGCGACGCATTTCATCCAGTTTGGATAGGTACAAAAATCATTCTTCTTCAGCGGGATTGTGGGGCAGGAGTTCTACTTTCAGTTTGAGTGATGGAATCTCACACTCGATCGGTAGGACGGCTTCAATGCCATAGACCAACTAGAATGGAGTGAATCCAGTTGAAGTTTTGACAGAGGTGCGATAGGCCCAAAGAGCGGAGAACAGTTGTAGATGCCATGATGTTTTGTTTTCCCCTACCATACGTTGGATCATGGTTTTTAGGACTTTGTTGATAGCTTCAACTTTTCCGTTCGCTTGAGGGTAGTAAGAGGACAGGTTTTCATGGCGAAAACCCAATTTGGCATGTAACTCGCTCATCATCTGGTTTTTGAAGTGTGCACCATGGTCAGTGACAATGGCACGTGGTACACCAAAACGAGTTATGATGTGGTTGAAGAGAAAAAGAGCTGCAGTACGACCATCATTCAGGAAGGTAGGCATAGCCTCAGCCCATTTGGTGAAGTAATCGACGGTGACGATGATGTAACCGTGCCCCCCGGCTGAGGTAGGCTTACACTGCATGAAATCAATGCCCCATTTAGCGAAGGGGCCGATGGCGATGATTGGGTGCAGCGTCATTGGGTGGGTGTGTGCCTTCTTGTTAAAGATTTGGCAGGGTGGGCATTTCTTGACAGCCTTGATACAGTCTTTGAAAATCGAGGGCCAAAAATAGCCGGCACGTAGGATTTTTTGGGCTATGGCCATTCCAGAAAGGTGACCACCACATGGGCCAAGGTGACAATCGTTCAAAACGCGTTCATCCTCCTCATGGGTTAAACAACGTCGAAGGATGGTGTCGATACCACGGCGATACAAAGTGTCGCCGAGGATGATATAACGGCGAGAGTGATGACGACTGCGTCGACGCTCGTCACGAGAGATGTTGGGTTGAAAACGTTGTGTTTGAAGGTATAGGAGAATGTCTCCGTACCAAGGATCAAAGGTGCTGATGAGGAAGAGAGATTCATCGGGGAGAGAATCTCTAGGTTCGATGTTTTCATCGGCACGAGGAAAAGCACAGATGAGCTCGGCAAGCACCAGGGATTTTTTGGCTTTCGCCTTCGTAAACTCGAGATTGAATTCTTGAAGAATAAAAATCCATTTCGAATATTTGCCCCCAAGTACTTGACGTGTTAGGACGTGGAACATGGGGTTGGAGTCTGTGATTACCGTGGTGGTGCGTAATAAGATGTAATGGCGAAACCTTTGGACAGCGATGACAGTTGCCAGAGCCAATTTCTCAACATGCGAATATCTGAGTTCGGGTCCAGATAAACTCTTGCTCATATAGCAAATCACATGTTCTTCGTTGTTGGAGTCTTCTTGGACTAACACCATTGTGATGGTGGAAGTAGAAGCGGCCAAGTAAAGGATATAATCCTTTGTATATTCAGGTGGGTGTAACAAAGGTGCATTGGTCAAAGCGTGCTTGAGAGCGTCGAATGACCGGTGAGCTTCGTCATCCCAGATGAAAGGGACATTCTTTTGCAGTAGCCGCATAAATCCTTTAGTGATCTCGGCATAATTGCAATTGAAACGGCGAAGAAAGTTTGCTTTACCTTGCAAACTTTGGAGTTGGGTTAAATTGGTGGGTGGAGGTAAGGCTAAGATGGCCTTGATCTTTAAGGGGTCCACCCTAATCCCATCTTTGGAGACAATGAAACCGAGGAGTCGACTGGATTCGACAGCGAAAATGCATTTGTGTGGGTTCAGACAAATACAGTAGAACCTACATCACAGGAAAATTGCGCGTAAATGATCACTGTGATCGGATCGATTTAACGAATGTGCGGGTAGATCATCAAGATATGGTTCTGCGATATGTTTGATGTCATGAAAAGCGTACGACATGGCTCACTAGAAAGTGGCTCGAGCATTTTTAAGGCCAAACAGTAGCTTACGGTAGGCGAAATTTCCCCAAGGGCAGATGAAGGTTGTCTTGTGTTGATCTGTAGGCAAGATTTCAATCTAGTTATATCCAGAAAAACCATCCATGAAAGAAAAGATTACGCTCCCCGCACAGTTATCAATGATTTGGTCGATGAAGGGCGTGGGGTAGTTGTCTTTAGGACAAGCTTTGTTGAGATCTCTATAGTCAACGCAAACACGGATGGTCCCTTGTTTCTTAGCAACCGGGATGAGGTTGGAGACCCATTCGGTTAAAGGGACAAGATAGATGAAGCCAGATTTTAGAAGTTTTTCAACTTCTGCCTTTATAGCTGCGACTTTCTTAGGATGAACCAGGCGAAGCTTTTGCCGAACCGGTTTCGCATCAGGGTAGGTTTTGATTTCGTGAATGACGATCGAAGGATCGATCCCTGGCATTTCCTCGTAACTCCATGCAAAGACATCGCAAAATTCCTTGAATAAAGCGGTGTAAGAGACCACTTCGTCGGGTGTGCAATTAGCACCAAGGTTGGTGTTTTCCACGACACCTTCTTTGATTGAAATGTCAATCGTGGTCGTAGTAGAGATGTTACCCATGTTCCCCTCAGAGAGAGTATCTGTCGTGAGGATAGGAGATTGCGGAGCTTCGGTAACATCGGGGGGGAAGACAGATCGTATGTCTTGGATTTCTTCCAGGGGTGGAAGAAAAGAGGATCGATGGTGGTTGTCATCCCAGGGTAGATCGTCAATGCTAAGCATTTCCATGATAGATTCGTCCGAAGGAAAAATATGGGAAATGTAATCAACGGCAGATGATAGGGAATCTAACCAAGAGGGCACCGAATAAGTATCAGGTGCCAATGAATGTGAATCTTTCGATGAGGGAGAGGCTGATTGAATAGCTACGTATGCGGCCTCGACTGGGCTCAGTGGCATTGTGTCGTCGAGCACATTGAATTCCAAAGGACTAGGCACAATCCAGGGGTCAGATGATTCCAAGGATTGATAAGGCAAAGTCGAGATCATATTGACGACGGCAATATGATGTGCAGTAGGTGGAAGTGGTGTAGGGAAGGTACCCATGAGGCTAGAATCTTTCAATAAGCCAACACCAATGCTTTCATACGTAATCGGGTGGTCTCCCAGAAAAGGAATGTTGTTGGTAGCAGGGATGCGAGCGTCGGGTGTGCAGAAATCGAGCTGATCAATGGTAACAATTTTGCCTTGATGGGGGAATTGTACACATCGAAACACCGACGAAGCGACGGCAGTCATCGCGTAGAACCAACTTCTTCCAAGTAATAGGTTGTAATCAAGGGGGGCATCGACCACCTCGACGTCAACAGTAATAGTTTTGCCGCCCAACTGAACGGCTAAGGATTGTAATAATCCGTGAGGATGAAAACCTCGTCCATCAAAGGCACGTAACATGGTAGCAGATTTATTAAGGGCGGGTGATTTCAAGCCTTTCCAACAGGCTAGGGACATGACACAGGTGGAGGCTCCCTCATCCAGAATAGTCCGGTGGATTTGTTGATTGTGAACAACCACATCGATTTGGAATGCTAGCTGGTGGGAGAGTCGCGGTTGATGATCATCCAGATTAAATGTGAGGTAGTTTGATGACTCCAGGTCGAAAGCGCCAATAGCGACTAAGAGTGTTCTACGTTGGCTGGGACAGTGTTGTAGAACTTCCAAGGCGGACATGGCACATGGGGCTTGGGCCAAATCTTCTACGATATTGTAGTTTTGGGCAGCCCGTGAATTAGGATTGAATGTAGATTTCTGGATGGTGCTTTTAGGAGGGCGTAGAATAGAGTCAAAAGACGATTTCTCAATCTAGAGTGGCCCGGATGGAGGGCTAACAGATGGAGGATTGGCGAAGGATGGTAACGGGTCTGACGCAGAACCGTTAGCGATCTTCAGCTTGTCAGGTGTAACTGGCGTGTCATATGTCATAGAGCGAGTTGTTAGATTAACTCCGTTAAACGTGTAAATGTGGGCACTTGTCGAGGCCTCATCATGAGGTTAGTTGGAACTGCCCCCCGGCGTGGGGGTTTGTGCAACCAAAGATTGTTGCTGCGGAAAAGGTTGAGTGAGCACAGTGGGTTGTGAGTTTCCTTTAAAAAGTTTGGCCACTTCATCACGATGTGGGTTGTCTCGAGTGTAGTGATCGTCACCACAAATGAGACATGGGAACTTTGGTTTCCATTGTGGTTTTTTTCCAGCAGTAGGGGTTTGTGGTTGGGTCTTGGGTTGCTCATTGTTGTTCTTCTTCTTTGGTTTGTTTCTCGCTTTCTTCTTACCCCCAAGTTGTTGTGAAGGGGTTGACTGGACCGCATTCACATCAGAAACCTGAGTTTGAGGTGGGGTAGAAGAGGGTGCAGTCGAACTGGAGGCAGCCATGGAAGCGGGCTGCTGGATTGTTCCAGTAGACTGGGTAGAAGATTGAGTTTTGACGGAGCCAATAACTCCATCCGCATGCAAAGCAGTCAATGGTTTGGATGGGTCATTAGTGGCACGGGTGGCATTCGGTATCAACTCATATAGAGTACCGGATTGTGAATAGACTAAGTCTAAGTACTGAGCCCGGGCGATGGCTTCTTCCTCGGTGACTACGCCACCCATGGAAACATCACGAGCGATCTGGGGTAATAGTGATTTCGTGAACCATTCCGCTAACAATTGGTCAAGAATGACCGCTTTGATTAGCCTTCGTCGTCGTCTCCATTCATGGATATGATCGGAGATATGTATGGAAGTTGTCTGACGAAGAGAGGTTAATATTTCAGTACCCGTCTCGTATCGAATGGGTAGTTGAAAGTGTGTGAGGAAGGACATGGCAAGGGAGTTGAAATCGTGAAAAGATGCACGTGGTAATTCAATATACCATTTCGTTGCGGGACCTATGATCGTTCGTTGGAAAAGACGCAAACGAATCGAATCGTCCATGAGGGAGTTGGATGAACACCACAAATGGAAGGTCATCACATGATTGTTCGGGTCTTCTCCGGGCTTTCCGTTGAATTTTGGGATATCAGAAGGAAGTTTAGCTGGGATAGCTGGCCAAACCGGAGAATGATAGATAGGATCATTCATTAACCGAGATAAGTCTGGGAGGTCCAGGGTGGCTAGAAAAGGTAGTTGTCGGTTAACCTGTGGGTAATGCTGGTGTGGCAAAGGGACACCAGTGGGGCCCAATACCAGGTTATGTGGATAATTATAACTCGTGGGCCCTCTCATGTGAGGTTGGTTTTGACCAAGGTACATAGGATTTGAGGTGTTTTGAGAAGTATTTGTGAGCGGAGGGTAACCGGATGGGTTTTGTGGATTATAGGGTGGGTTTGGCATTTGTCCATAAGGGGGTTGTTGCGAAGTCTGAACATTTTGTCCCGTGGAGGCATGCAGATTTCCTTGAAAAGGGACGCTCCACGGGTTGGGTGGGTGGACACATTTTGTCCTTGTGGTTGATGGTGCACTCCGGATTGAGGCTGCCCCCCTGCATGAGGGTGCCCCCCGAATGGAATTTGTCCTCCAATGGGAGGATGCCCCCCAGCATTAGGGTTCCCTCCGAATGGAATTTGTCCTCCGGAGGGGGGATGCCCCCCAGTTTGAGGCAGAGTTCCCGGGATCTGAAAGCCAGATGTTAATGACAGACCGGTGCCACCGATCGGGTTAGGGCCACCAAGACCAGTCCCTCCGGGTTGTTGGATAGGTATGGAACTTTCCGGTACAATTTGGGTAGTGGTTTGGGCAGTGGTGGTAGAGAAAGCATTCAATGCCCTAAATTCAAAAGGGAGTGTAGGTCTTGGTGTTACAGGTGTTCCAATCGGGGCTTGATTGACTACCGCATTACCGGCAGGGAGAGTCAGAATGTGCGGGGCCATTGTCGAATGGGCTGTCTGGAGGGGAATAGTAGACCTTGGGCCAACAGATGGTATGTTCGGACCAACGGTCAGTGTGGCTGTAAAAGTGGTAGTACTGGTGAAATGATTTGGGGGTACAGTATAGGAAAAGGGTGCATCGGCACCTTCTCCTGTTCTATAAAGATCTCGCACCAAGCGTGGTGGACTCCGAACAACATCCACAGTCCAAAAGGGGTCACTGGCTAAAGGGTTCTGAGAAGACCCAGCTGGAATGTCAGAAGGATGGATGACCACAAATTCTCCAGAGGAATTCAGGTGGAGGATCTGTCATTCGTATCCCTCCGGAATGCGATAAGCTTCCGGATATTCTGAGACAATTTGAAAATTCTCCAGAGGGATGGGAACTTCTTCCTAGGAAGTTGTAGCATTATGAACCTCGCTCTGTTGAGGAGATTCCTCCATAGAATGAGGGGGTAAAGGGGTGTTTCCTTCCATATTCTCTGGAGGAAGTCCCTGTAGCCTCCGCGAGCGACGTGGAGGGTCGATGTTGGCAGAGAAGAGTCGACGAAAGAAATCTATGGCCAACTAACGAAAAGAAACAGCACACGCTAAAAAAATCTAAGAATCACAACCAAGCAAACAAGACCTGCTTTTGATGACCGTACTAGTTGGTGATGAAATCCAACGTCGCGTGATCAAGTTCAGAAGGGGCGGGGATAGGGTGGAACAGTTACAATGGAAACTTGCTTAACAGACTTATGCCTTGGTGCAAGCTTCCACGCAGTAATTGTGGATTTACCCTCCAAGGAGCCCGAGTGACTTTGACCAATGTCTGCTCCAGGTACAGTGAGACTTCCCGTCACCGTCACCTTGTGTAAGAACCTAAAGATTATGGCCACTAAGGTTACCAATTCACAGTCAACCCCTGGGTGGGAATAGTCGACAGTTCGATCCGAACGTACAGGCAGGGTATCAAGCCCGAAACCAACTAAAAGGCTTCCATGCAGTAATTTTGGATTTACCTCAAAGTGATCCCCATAATACGATCAGACCACCACAATCAGTTAAACCACGGAGGGTTAGTCCCCGTAGCTTACCCGAATGCAACCTCGTGTGTAACCCCTGTGTGAGAGGGGGATCCCAGGCAAACTTATACGATAACTGGATTTGACTCTCCCTAACGCAAGATGCTACTGTTTGTTTTAGAAACTTTGGAGAGTTGTGCTCACAGCCCTAATCCAAAGTACTAAGCCTAGTCTACTATTGGTGGAGGATCCTAGAAAAGAAAAAGTTCTATATAACTTTTAATTAGCATTGATTTTTATGGTTGTTATTTACGCAAAGGGGTGCATGGAAGTGAAACAAATGGAATTATGACTCAGATCCAAAGAGTGCATCAAATATGATAAGCAGTCATTTTCATTCGATGAACATCTATCTAAGGGAGAGAGGAAGTTCTTTCACTAATCCAGCACTAATACGGAGTGTCCTCAAACGATTTTTTTCTCAATCAAATCCTGATGTAATGCAAAAACTTTTAAATGCCTTCTAATATGCACAATCAATCATGAAGATATCTTCTATTGTTTACGTATGAATGATGATCAATTCAACATAATGCTTGTCTTGCTAATTATCTTTCTTGGTATGAATGAAAACTAATCTAGCACAAGCAAAAGGCACACAAACAATACACCCTTTCGTAGCAGTCCAAACGAAAAAGCGAAAGAAAAGAAACAATCAAAGAGAAAAGAAAACAAACTTCACACCCAAAAGCAAAAGTTGAAGAATAATGACCTTGATCGAAATCAAGACAAAGAGGTCTGTAGGCCTTTGATGACCTTCACCAGGGTCTTTACTCAACTGATGAGGAGAGGAAAACAATGCATGGGTTTCAAATTTCACTCAACAGAAAAAACTCAATGAAAATGGTGAAGAAGGCTACAAGATCCAACTAATGAGATGTTTATTCTTCAAAAAGACCGATGTCAAGGCTGAAAGGAAGAAAAGTTGACTCACTAGATCACTCAGCAAAAGAGACACAGAGGCAAACCCTGAGAAAGGCAGTTCTGGAGAGTTTTTTGGCCAAAAAGAGGTTGGCACTCTATTACCAAGGGAAAGGAGCGTTATAGTGCTCTGTGCAAAGGTATGGGGGAGCATTGGTGCTCTGTTAACACTAGGACAGGGGCGCCAGGGTCTAAAAGCCCCAGAAATGTCAAAAAATTCCAAATATTGGGATTCAAACTTGACAAGTGTGCTGAGTGTGATAAGGTAAGGAGCCAATCAGCTCATGAAACTAATCAAAGAGGATTGAACCAGGTCTGAAACAATCAAGGGATAGAACAAGGTCAATGAGGAGAAAAATCCAAACAAGAGGTTTCGATTTGAGGCTATCTCCCCAGTGGAGTCGCCAGTTTCTATTGTAGGAAAATCTCCCTGCGGACAGGTAGATCACCTCTAGAGCTTGACCTTAACCCTAGACAGAAAAATGCTTATCATGGACACTGACTTCCTTTCAAATCTATATAAACTAACACATGAGAAGGAAGGATGACAGAAGTACCTTGTTATCGACGTTTGTCCCTGCACGCTCCGAGTTGCGCTCCAATCCTTTGCTCCTCGTTGAGTTCTGTGGACAAAGCAAGATACGACCTCTTCCTACTCTATTGATATTAGCTTGAAAACAGATCTATAAACTAGTGATAAGTTCATGTGACATTAGACACAAACTAGAAAGAAACAGGACAAGCGTGTCATATTGATGAGAATAACGACAGCAGTACTTACAATCGTAGATGCGAATGCGACAGCTTCGTCAAGTCCCCTTCGTCTAACCCTTGCCTGAAAGTTCCACAATCTGGATAACAGCAGCTTCACTGATTACTCTCCTTTGGCTAACTGTGAGTTTCCTCCAAGATCATAAGTTTCATGACTTCAATTCTTTCCCCCTTTCCACCATCATGGAGCCTGTTTATATAGGTTAAGAGGAGCTTAACCGCTTAACCTCTTGAGTTATCTTTAGAACAAGTTGGGAACTTTCTCCTTTGATCATGGATCTCTTTATGAAACCAAGAATTCGAGCACAACTGCCTTCTAATCTCGAAATATCCTCCCCTTATTCTGCTCAACGGGTCAACTAGTACCTTAGATTAGGCAGCGCTCCCTCAGAATGGGCATCAGAGCGTTGTAGAGCTCCCTGGTAAGCCTTGGGGAAGCGTCAGCGCCCTCAAGATGAGCAGCGCTCCTTCAGAAGGGGCTGGGGAGCGTTATAGCGCTCCCTGAATCCCTGTAGGGGAGCGCCAGTGATTCTGGAGCTGAAGTAGAGGAGCGCTCCCCCTCAAAACCTTTGTTTCAGGGTTCCTTTCAGGTGTCAAGAGTTATTTGACTTTAGTATATCAATTCGCCTCCTTCAAATCAGTCATTTGAGATGTTGTAAGTGCCCTCTTAGTGTCGTCGACACGTCAGTATGTCTGAAAACCATTTGCGACACCAGTGACCAACTTGCGACACTTGCGAAAGTTGTAGGGAAGATGCGACACTTACGACAATTGATAGGGACATGCGACACTTATCCAGCTGAGCATTTTTTACGTGTAACAACAGGAGCCCGAGTGAGTTTGATCAACGTTAATTCCAGGTACCGTGAAGACTTTCCCCTCCACAGTCACCTTGGGTAAGAACCTAGAAAGATAGGCCACTAAGGTCACCACAAACAACAGTACAGCCTGGGGGAATAGTCGACAGTCTGATCCACATGCAAGGGCAGGGTATCTAGCCCAAAATCAACTCAAAAGGCTTCCACTCATCATTGTGGGTATACCTCCGAGTGATCCCCGTAGTACGTGCAATCTCTACACTGATGTCAACAAAGCAGGGTGAATAACTCTGCCAACACCAATGCGACCTAGTGCTTGACCCTTGTGTTAGAAGGGCTTCCCAGGACAATATGTTGCAAATGGAATTTAACACTCCCTAACTCAAGATGCTATTGTGTGTTTTGAGCTTTGGGAGAGTGTATCTCTCTTCCTACTCCAAAGCGCTAGCCTAGCTAAATATTGGTGTGAAAGAGCCCTAGAAAAGAGTTACTAGATAAATTTTAAGATTACGCAATGTTTTTAAGAGCTGTTGTTTACTCAAAGGTAACGGAAATGAAACTTATGTTGTAAGACTCTGACCCAAATAATGCAAGAATGAGAATGAAATATAACACTTTTCGTTCAATGAATCCTATGTATGGGAGAGAGAGAAAGTTTTCCAAATCAACCTTGTACTACAATGCACAATTTCCTTTCAAATGTCAATGAAAACAATCATTCATCAAAGGACAATCTCTATGTGTCTTTTTCAAATACTTCAATAAGCTCAATAATTTGATTTTCAATGTTTTCTAAAAGACAAAAACAATTTTTTGAAAGAAAAGCTCGTTTTTCACTTTCCAAAAAGAACTCTCACTATACCAATGAGAACATAAAATCGAACCATAAAGAATCAAGCAATAACAACCCAATCAACTCTTTCAATGAAAGCAAAAACAAAGAG
>ML831635.1:18654-38355 GCA_009831015.1 Picea engelmannii | reverse complement strand
CAGCAGTCCCCAGACTTGTGTTGTGCCTCCTGGATGACACACATTCAGTGGAACGACCCATGATATTTGCTGTAACCTCTACCAGAACTTGCGACCTCCTTGCTGCCATGACTTCCATGTTAATTTCATGCGCAGTGTTAATGCTTGCTACCCTAAATTTTAATAATGGAAGGAGAAAAGTGTTAAGCCTTCTGATGGATTAATTATTTTTATCATGGAACTAACCAGTAGTTTAATTAAACCTTGTTGATTTAATTATATTGTACTTTATTCTAAAATTTTATGGACAGAAATCTCGTTTGATGAATATATGATGACTGCCACTATTAAACAATCACAAAGTTGATAATTTCTTCCTTATACAGTTGTTGTCTCCATTTTATACAGTAGATGTATTTTTTTACGGTTGAGGTTTCCAGGTTTTTATACTTTCATATTTATATACTCATTGTTAATTGTTTATGTTGGCTTTGTATTTATAGAACAACGCCTTATCTTACAAAAAGGTGAGTTAAGGTAGTAAATAGCTATATTGTTGGAATTACGGCAGGGAATCTATTATTATTGGTTATCGCCTTATAACAACTTTAATTATTTTTGCAACAGTTATATTGTTTCAATGATGATTATTGCGATTATCCCTTTATATTAGTTTATTTGTTTTGCAACAGTTTTAATAGTTAATTATGATGATACCGATTATGGCAACGATGTAATGAAGACAATGAATGTATATTGAACGAGATGAATAAACTGGGTATATAACAGTTTTAGTGGTTAAACGATGGATATGGTAATTGGTTATCGCCTTATAACAACTTTAATTATTTTTGCAATAGTTATATTGTTTCAATGATGATTATTGCGATTATCCCTTTATATTAGTTAGTTTGTTTTGCAACAGTTTTAATAGTTAATTATGATCATACCGATTATGGTAATGATGTAATGAAAACATTGAATGTATATTGAACGAGATGAATAAATTGGGTATATAACAGTTTTTGTGGTTAAACGATGGATATGGTAATTATATCTTATGATAGCTTTAATAGTTTCCCTTTTCAAAAAGGTTAAAAGTAATTCCATTATGGTTATGGAACTTATCCCCTCAATAGTTTAACAAACTGTTTGCATTAGATTAATGGCTTAATGGTGATCATTGTGTTTATCACTCATGATAGTTGTAATAGCCGTTACGGCGGCCGAGAATTAAATAAGGACGGGTTAAATTCATTAATGTCGTCAATGAAAACCTTATCGGATAAATTGTAATTATTTATTATAAGTTGTTTTATTCTTTATGAGGCTTAAAGGGGTGTCTTATTTTAAAAGAAGGCAGGGATGTACTATCATAAGTTTTCATAGTAACCGAGGTTGAATGGTTGACCTTGAATTGTCCTAGGATGCTAAAATGATAATAAGATACTTCTTGATAGTTGCAATTTAACCCTGCTTTGTGGGTAGTTTTCCTTGCACCTTGTTGGCTTGATTGAATAGAGTGCTCTCATTATAGTTTTCGTATAATGTGTGACAGTGTTAGTTGGGTTTGGGCAACGATGGATTTTTGGTTTGATTGAAGGTTTAGAGTTATTTACGTTGTGCTTAGGTTCCTAGTGTGCTTTTCGCAAGGTGGCGACATGATTCCTTCAAATAGGATCATTGCCCGCATTGATCGGCAAGTGCATATGATACTTGTCTTTGGTCATGCGCTTCCCATTGAAGGTTTTGTTGTTCTTTGTAATTGATGTTGATCTTTTCAGTAAGCTTAGTCATTTTTATTCTTCACCTGATTGATTGTTCATGTTGCCTAAGCTACATGATGTGCTAGTATGAAAGCTTGTTGTGTTGTATGTTGCGTAATTGGCATGTGTTGTGTTCATTGTCAAGTTGCGGTGCTTGATTGTTTTATTGACTTTCTTACCTTCCATTCAAAAAATTTAGCTTGTTATGCATCGCATGTTGTCGTAACGGAGGGGGTCATTACAATAGAGATGTGACTCTCATTTAGTCTAGTTTCTTTGTTAAAAGTTTCCTAGGTAAATCTTATGTATATGGTGTGAACATGTCATTATTATTCTTATGTTTTATATTCCACAAATATATTTTTTTCTTTGTTATGAAACTCTTCATTTGATCATTAGAAAAAGATTATTGGCTTCAAGACAACACCTTTGTTGATAGGGTTTAACTCACTCTGTGAAGAGAAAGGTTATCTTCATTCCTTTGTAAAAAAAATTCTTCATTAGGATATTTGTATAGTGAATCTTGTGCAAATAAAAATTGAACATAATTTAAGAATATAAATGTAGGAATTTAATGACGAGAGATTTGAGTTATGGATACTAAAGATAAAACATCTTCTTGTAGATAAAGAGGTGAAAACATAAAAATGTGTAACACTTTTGTTGTTTTTAAGAACAAAATTGTAAAATTTCATGTTCCCTCAAATTCAACCCCTTTAAACTGTCTGAATGTTTCTTACATTGATACTCATTGTTTAAAGAAAAATATGAACATATGGCAGGATAAATATTTTGTTTGTTAATTGTATATACATTAAAAGTTAAAGTAAGGATGATGAGCGACCTTTGTGGGCTTCTAATTTTTAGATATAGTCAATTATTTCAAGGAACAAGTATATATGTTCACAATCTATATAGATTTCTCTAGTGCCTAGACTATGTTTTGTGATTTTTTGAATTTAAGATTCATTTTTTATTATTTATCAAAATAGAGTAAAAATAAATAAATCAGCGTCATCTTGACACATTTATGTGGGCATCATTTTTATTTTTAATTTGAGCATCACAGAGAAAACTAAAAATACTCTTTGAAGAAGATATTGTGCAGGAAGTATGACTTTTTCCTTTTTTGGTTTGGTAATTTTATGATATCGAATTTCATTTCTTGTGATTTTAAAAATAATAAAATTATTAAGGGATAAAGTTTAGAAAAAAAAAACAATTTACAATTATTAAGTAAATGCCACAATTCTTATATCATTACAAAAAAGATTTGAATACGAAACCATTGATACCATGTTCATCATATGGTATTTAAGATTTGCATGGGTTTTCCCTTCTTGAGGTTGGAGGCTTTTCAAAACTGTTGTAGAATTTGTTGTTTTACTTGAAAAAATAAATCTGAATCAAGAAAATATTTATGAATAGAGTTTATCGAAATCTAAGTTGATGATATTATAAAATCTCTATCAAGAGTTTGTTACATTTTAACCAACAATATTGTGGGTTTCTTGGAAAAATCTTGGTGGAGAGTTTATTAAAATCGTAGTCAAGAGTTCATAAAACTCTTAGCCTATACTTGTTTTTCCCTTTTTACACAGCCTTATCTTGCCACCCTAATCACGGGTCACTCCAGAAAGTGTGACCTATCTTTTCATTTTCAGCCAGAGAACAATATGTTGTGGATCTAGGTTGAAAACCTACTACTATGTCGAAATAAGATTAAGAAATGTAGTAAATAAAGATGAGAAATATGATTTTACTTTTTCTCTTATATTTATTTTTGTTGAATTCCTTTGGATAATATAGGGACAAGAAGCTATGTGATAAGTTAGGGAATTTGTATTAATCAAAGTCCCTTCTAAAGAATTTATTCCTTCAAAATAAATTGTATCATATAATGATGGATCGTAGTGAGTCATTGATAAATCATCTAAAATCATTTAATGCTTTTGTAATTCATCTTGTCTTTGTTAAAGTTAAGATGGAGGGAAAATATAGGTGTGTTACCTTGTTATGTTCTTTACTAGACTCTTGGTATAATCTAGTTATAACAATTAGTAGTGTTTTCCAATCCACATAAATGTTTGACAATGTAGTCGCATCATCATTATTATAGGAAATGAGAAGAAAATCAATGGAGGGTGTGGAAGATGACGTTTTATCTATAATAGGTCACCCCCAAGAGAAAAAAAAAGGTATTCATAGGTTGGATCTAAATATACGTAGAGGTAAATCTCAAAGGAAATGCATAAAGAAATGTGGTAAATCTAGGCATTATAAGAAAGATTGCATATATAAGAATGTTTATAAGAGTAATGGATCTAAAAAAAATTCTTGTATGGAAGAAGGATATGATGTTTACATGGTATTTTCATGTACACATTCTAATCATGATGCATGGTTTATTGAATCAAGTGTTTCATTTCATATGACTCCTTATAGGGAGTGGTTTTCTAAATATAAAAATTACAATCGAGGAGATTTGTTTGTAGGAGATGTACCGACAACTAAAATAATAGGACGTGGAAAGATCAATTTTCTTCTCAAAGATGAAAGGCTTAGAAATATCCTCGAGATTTCACACATTTTCAATCTAATAAGAATCCCAATATCTCTAAGTAATATCATTGATGCATGCATGCATACATATTTGAAAAGGAAACATGCAAGATGGTTAGAAAAGAAATGGTGTTGATGAAGTTAATTTTTATTTGAAATCTACTTAAGATGTTGGGAAGAACTATCAATGATCGATCTAATATTTTTTTTGTTACCAGATATTACAATTGCAATGATTCTTAAACCTTAGACATGAATTGAACATAAGGTATTAACATAATATAATCATAGAAAAATAGACACAAGAGAAAATTAGGTAAAATCTCTGAAATATAACCTTGTATTAATTATTATTAGAGAAGGAAAATAATGTTAACTTTCCTCTTAAGGTAGGGATACCACTCATTCACCAATGATCCATCTTCAATAATACTCGATAAACATATTCCATACTCTCATATCTCTATAAATAGTTCTATATAAAAAATCCCTGACTACTTGTGGTATAATGTATCCACTAATATTTGTGCACTATTGAGGGTATGGGATACTCCATATACCACCCAAAAACACACCACACCACATTTTTTTCTTTAATACCATTAAACTTAGAATTATATGATACTATATGAATATTCTAATGTAGCATTATGTAATCATAATTAGACAATCCAATTGATTTTGAACACATAATATAATGCATATTAATACATGCATTCAAAAATAGAAAACTAAGGGGAGGAAAGTGTGGGGGATATCATCCAATCCCGAGGGAAAAATCGAACTGAAATACTCCTAGACACTTGGAATCAATGTAAACAATTAGGAAGAGGCATACTCTCTTCATCAAGGTCTGAAATTAGATATAGCCCAATAAATTAAATAGACAATCATGATTGGAAAATCATCAATTATCCTCCAAGTTGATCTATGAACTATTGTCGATATTCCATTGGAGCAGTTCGTGCCAATAAATATTATAATATTCTGAAATCTTAGACTATGCAAATTGATTTTCCTTAGAACTTAGATTAATTGTTTATTATCTTGATTGATTTTATGAAATAACCTAAAAATGAAAATGAAGAAAATAAGAAAAATAAACAAACATACACACCCAAATAAACACAAGATATATCGTAGGAAACAAAATATGAGAGAAAATCCAGCTGGGAAGTGAGGCCTATGCTCTTCTCTGTTTTATTCAGTTATGGAAATGAAGATACAAAGAAAGAGTGACTCATTGTAGAGTTTCCTTTGACATTGTGGTGTGTATTGCTACTACATAATGTTTTCCTCCTCTTTTATTCTCTCAAAATACAACTCCCAGGTTCTTCACTCAAATATGAAACACCTACAATGCTAAAGAATGGGACCCCTTCTACTCCTAGCGGCTCAACATAACATAACCCGATAGCCATGTTGGGTTATGGTTTTGAATTCCTTAACCCTCTATTATTGATAAGGTTTGGACCTTCTAGAATATACTTGAAATTCCACATGTGTCTATTCCCACATGTTTGAGTAATGGGAACTAAAATGACAACCAAACATACCATGGTGGTCAACAAGGCAAGTCAACTTATGGGAGGCATAACTTTCACATACGAGCTCTAATTAAGGAATTTTTTACATTGTTGGAAACATCTCAGAGTTTAGAACATTTTCAAGGGTGTGTGTAAGTTTTGGACACTATGGCCCCCAAAAAATATGTTTAATGCCTCAAAATGGCTCAGGAAGGTTCATGGCCCCAATTTTCCAAACTAGGACCTTCCACTAAAATGGACCTACAAGAAAAATCCGACATTTGTTTTCACGTACAAGTACAAAGATAGATGAAAAATTATTTGAGGATTTTTGTCAGCAAAATCAATATTGAATGAGGTGAGGAAAATTTTTCCCTACCTTCTCCCTAGAGTACCATTTTTCTTTTCCTAGAAGTTGTCCTTTCAACCCAATATGGAAAAGTTCAATCTTCCATTGTCTTTTATTTTTGTAGTTCCTTTGCAAAATTGTGTCTTCCACCAACTCTTCCTAAGAATCTAGTGGTGGGTAGGAGATGCTCCACCTTTTGATAAAAAGGCTCATAGAGTTTAAAATTCTCCACGTTCACGACTAAGTAAATGAACATGTATGGAGGTATACTAAGTCTGTAGGAGTTATCTCCCACCTTATACAATACATCAAAAAGGCCATACCATAGAGCCTTAATATTCTTACTAGGACCCTTTAGTCTTTCCTTGTTTAGATATAACCAAACTCTAGCTCTCACTTTGAATGTCTCATCGATTCTATGTTGATCATGTCTAGAATTATACATTTCTTATGACTTCTTCAACATCTCTTGTACTTGCAAATGGATTAGTATAATATTTAAAAAAAAAAATCCCACTCTTAAATATTATCCTATTATCTCTTCCCTCACCCCTCCCTACCATCCATAAACAACATCCAAGGGTGAAGGAAACATGTACCCAAAGTAAGTTTCATAAGGGGACTTACCAGTGAAAGTGTGGACTGATTTACTATAAGAGTTTTGAATATAGATCATATTTTCATCCTAGCTCTTAATTTGCTTCTAATTGTAACCCCTAAAAATATGCATCAAAGTGTTGTTGATCATTGATGTATACCCATTGTTTTGTGGATGGAATGTTCTATATCTCTTCAAGATCATGTCCATATTCTCCAAAAGTGTAGTCTAAAACACTTTGATAAATTTAGTATCATTTTGGAAATGATGTTCCTTGGTATTGCAAAGTACACCTAGAATTGTTCAAAGAACATGTTTGTTTCTTGTCCTTTGATTTTATTCTTACAGGGAATAAGAACAAACATCTTACTGAACCTATCAACTACCACAAAAAAATAGTCATATCCCTTCTTAGTTGGTCATAAACCTCCCACAAAATACATGGAAATGTTTTCGCAAGGTTGAGTAGCTATAGGTATGGGATGGTATAGAACTTGATTTTTCTTGTTCAACTCTTGGTACAACAAAGTATTCATCCTCTAATATATCAAGCTACATCTTCTTTCACTATAGGAAAACACACATACCTTTGTCAATTAGCAACCATCTTCCCAACACGAAAATTTCCTGCAACCTTGGAGGTATGATCCTCTCTAATAAGGTGCAATATTTTATCTTTAGGAACAAACATATTGTCTAGATTGTAGAGAAACATTTTATGGAGATGATATTCAGCCATACAATCACCTTTTTATACATGAATTTGACTCTGTAATTGCTGAAATATTTCTTTAAAGTCCTCATCTTCTATGTATGCATCATTTGTAAGAGTATCCATGTGCATAAGAGTTTCCAAAGATACAATATTGGATGTGGGTGGCCTTGAAAGCACGTCTTCCAACTTATTAGTGTTTGCCTTCTTATACTTTATGACCAGATGATTTTTTTGCAAAAAACAAATCCACTTGTAACATCTTGTTTGTTAAAGATTATTCTAGGGATGCACATAATGCATTGGTTGGCAATCTGTGTGGATTATGGTTTCTTTTAACATTAGATAGTGTCTTTGTTTCTTAAAATATTGAACTACGACATATATTTCCTTATCATATGTACGGTAGTTCAAAACTCCCCAATGAAACATCTCATAATGATTGCATACCAACTTACCTCCTTGCATCAAAACTAATCCCGTTGTAACATCCCCGTATCCTAGTTGGGCCATACCACACCAAATTTTCATACTCCGATACCATTTAATTAATAAAAAGGATTTCCATAGGAACAAAAATGCATTCCTATTAGTATATAATTCCAAGCATAAATATAATAGAGAAACCTACAATAAATTTAACTCAATTATACATAGTTATAAATAAATTACACAAGAAGAAACTTATCTTTTGTAGGTAAGTCACCAACTTCCTATAGACCTTAGACATTCCTCCTAGGTATAGACTTCGTTTCTCATAATCTCTTAGTAGCAGGTCACCCCTGAGCTAGGGCTAGAAACTCCACCAGGGAGGGCTTCATAAGATAGACTAAGGTCCATCAACATCATAAATTCTCATACTAATGTGAGAACTCCAAAAACCATCCTACAACCTCTCATTCCCGATAGCTTGTCCCACCCTAGAAAATTTTCCCGTTCTCTTCTCAATTTTGCTTTGACTACCGCACTTTCCCTCACGGGCTCCAACAATAGGTCGGACATGAAGTCTCATAGCTCTGTAGATGTAGTTGGGCACCGGGGAACAATTCCCAGTAGTTATCTCACCTAACAAACTACTTCTTCAAAATGCACATGAGATTGACGACTCGCCTCTTCATCTCAATTTGCCCAATTTTACTAGTTACAGAAAAATCCCTAAAGATTTGAAAGTGCATCTATGGATGATGGATGACAGAGTGTACCTATGAAAAGAGTGAGTGAGTGAATAATCAAAGAATGATGGAAGAATAATGGAAAAATTAACTATTTCCCTACTTTATACATCCATGTTCCCAAATTGGCATCTGTCATGCTCAGAACAACCTTGTCCCCACTTTCCCCCACTTCGTCATACATCCCCCCTCATTAGTAACTTGGGGACTTAGGATAAAATTATCAAAAAATTATACTTTTTAGGAAATATTATTATAATATTCCCTTGGATTAATCCCCCTTGTCTTACCCCCCTTTTCCTATATCCTTAGCCCCATTTTCCTTCTATTGTGGAGTTCTATCCCCCCATACTTTTTTTTTCTAGTTGGTCTACAACACTGATGTATTTTTATTAATATTTGAGTGTGATTACACATTACAATGATAGGTTGAATGTCCTTTTAGAATTTGTCTCTCTAGCCTAATAACCACATAGGAACTCTGGCAGAAAAAATACATATATAAAGGCACCCTGACCCAAAATTTCCTGGCTCACCATCTTATAATTACATTACAATTGAGGTTCAACATAGGGGTATTACATCCCCCCCCCCACCCTTATTTATGCACTTCTCTTAGTACATTATATACACATGTACAATCAAAACCATCAAAAGTATTTAAAAAGATGCAGGTACTTTTTTTGCATGGCATCTTCATGCTCCCAGGTTGCACCTTCAGGATTGTAATAGGCCCACTAGACCTTTACATAACCTATTTCTCGATTATGGAGAAACTTGACCTTTTGATCCAATATAAACACTAACTATACTCGAAATTCTCAATCTTTATCCACCTGAATCACATTCCAACTAGTTACATGATTAGAATCAGGTACATAATTTTTAAGCAAAGACACATGGAATGCATTATGAATGCACATGGATGCAGGTAGTACAAGAATGTATGCAACAAGACCAATCCTTTCAAGGATTTTAAAGGGTCCAAAATATATCAATGCCAACTTTGCATAGTTCCCCAACTTCAATGAACTTCTCTTGGCCTTCACTTTTAAGAATACATGGTTATCCACTTGAAAATCTTTGTGAATTTTCCCCTTATCTTCATAGATTTTTTGGCTTCCTTGAGAAATCTTCAAATTATGCTTAATTTTCATCATTTGTTCTTCCATTTCCCTAGCCCATTCTGTCCCAACCACTACTCTATATGTTGGGTTTCCCCAACTCACTGGTTTATTACACTTTCTGCAATATAGTTCCTCAAATGGGTTCATCTTTAAAGATGCATGATACCCATTATTATAAGTGAATTCCACTAAGTGGAAATAATATTCTCATTTTGATTGTTAATCCATCACATACATCCTCGACATACCTTCAATCACATGATCGACCCTTTATGTTTTTCCATCCGAATCTAGATGATATGTTGTGATAAAGTTCATATTTGTCCCAAATCCTTTGAATAATCCCTTCCAAAATTTTGATGTGAACTTGGGATCTCTGTAAGAAATAATTGTATTAGGCACACCCTGCATCCTTTCCATTTACTTCATATAAATATCAACAATGTTAGATTCCTTGTGAGTTATCTTCACTGGGATAAAATGGGTAGCTTTAGTAAGCTTATCCACGACCACTATGATGGAATCATGTTACTTGTCTGTTCTGGGCAACTTGGTGATGAAATCAATGGTCACCACATCCCATTTCCATTTTGGAATGGGAAATGGTTGTACAAAATCAAATGGGCATATTTTCTTAGCCTTTACCCTCTAACATTCAAGACATTTAGCTATGTAATAGGCCACCTATTTCTTCATACTAGGCCAAAAATATTGGCTCTTGAGAATTTAAACTATCTTTTGGTAACCTAGGTGCCTAGCATAAGGCAAATTATGCATTTCTCTTAGCAACATAATTTTGAAATCCTCATAATTAAGAGCATAAAATCTACCCTTTTACATGAGTATTCCATAATCCCTTAGCTCATAATCTTTAATTTTATGCTGAAAATTCCCTTGCTATAATTTCACTCTTATCCCCATATAGTGTTGATATGATTTTGCAACTTCAAAATTTTTATCTTTTAAATTAGATTTGCACGTGCTAATGGATGTAGCCTGCATCTCATGCACCCTCATGTTGAGTGAATCATCCACCTTGTTCTCTTTTCCTTTGATATGTTTTATATCAAATTCATACTCACTAAGAACCCTAACCATATACTTTGTCCAACATTCAAAGTTGGTTGTCTAAACAAATATTTTATACCACTATGGTATGTCCTCATCTCAAATACTTTTCCCATGAGGTAGTGCCTCCACATCTTCAAGGCATGCACTATGGCTTCCAATTATAAATCATGAGTGGGATGGTGTCTCTCATGATCTTCTAAATTCCTTGATTCACAACATACCACATGCCCATTGTGACTAAGGACTCCTCCAAGTGATTCCTTGCATGTATTAGGGAACACAAATAAATATTCATTTGGATCAACAATTCTTAAAATTGGTGCACTTTTCAACAAGCTCTTCAAGTGTTGGAAACTTCTTTCACAATTTGTAGTCCATTCAAAAATCATGCCACTCTTTTGAAAAGATATGATTGGGTGTGAATCCTTTGAAAATCCATCAATAGATATAATATAGTAACCTGGAAGTACCATGAAAAATACAACCTATAAGACATTCCTTGGTACTGACCATTCTTCAATTTCTCTTATCTTTTTTGGATCTACAACTATCCCTTCCTCAAAAATGATATGGCCAAAATAATGTATATGCCTATAATAAAATGAGCACTTTCTGAAATTTGCATACAATTGATGCTCCCTCAATACTTGTAGCACGATTATGAAGTGCTTCTCATGAACTTATTCATACTTGGAGTGGATAAGTATGTCATCTAATAAGACATTGACAAATTTATCCAAGTAATTTTTGAAAATACCATTCATCAAACACATGAAGACAATGGGTGCATTTGAAAATGCAAATGGAACCATTGTCAACCCATAATGGTCATTCATTGTTCTAAATACATTTTTTTTTATATATTCTTCTTTAATTACGACCTGGTGATAACCTGACCTAAGGTCAATCTTATTCTTTCATCCTTCAACTAACAAAAAATAGAATCTATCCTTGAAAAAGGTTACTTTTTATTCACAACCACCTTATTCAGTTGTCATAAATCAATGCATAACCTCAAGGTATCATTCTTCTTCTTGAAAAATAAAACTGGGGCATGCCAAGGTGATACACTTGGGTGTATATACCCCTTCTTCAAAATATCTTCAAGCTTCATGTGTAACTCCTTCAACTCTGGTATACTCATCCTATAAGGATTATTTGACATTGGGACTACTACAGACATCAAACTAATAGAGAAATCAATATATCTCTTTCGTGGAAAACCCAATATATCTTTAAATACATCCTCAAGTTATTTTAGAACAACATAATATTCAATATTTGTCACTTTATTCTTATGTGTCTCTTCCATATGTGTTGCAAATATTTGTCTTACTTTCCTGGAGCTTTTCTTTAGAAGCAAGGCTGAAAATTGTTTGATACATATTTCCCTTGGAATACCCTTAATGGCTCTAAATTTCCCTTCCTCATTCAAACAAGTAAAATCCTTGTTATAACATTCTAGGAGAACATGATGCTTTTCCAACCAATCCATAGCAATTAGACAATCATAAGATCCCAATGGTATGACAATCAGATCTTCCCTTCTGCATAGTCCCTTCATTTCTATTGGACATTCCTTAACCATCTCATTAATTCTTATTTTAGCTCATGTAGCTAGCTGCACCGACCAAGATTTCCCAAGCTTGTTTCTTAGCAAATGAAATATTTCAACCATCTTAGGATCTAGATAACTATGACTATCTCTTGAATGAATTAAAATAGCAATGGCTTGGTCATTGATCTCACCTTCCACTTCAATCATATGAAACTGAAATTGTTAGGATTCTATCTTAACCCCTTTTAGTTGGTTATTAGTTAGTAGGATATGTTTTCCATGTAATAAAGGGTGACATTAGTTAATAAGGCCTATTAAATAAATATGAAAAAGTCAGTGTAAGAAGACCTAATAGAAGCTTTCTCTTCTAGAAATATCTTTCTCTAGAATGATCTTTAGAAGATAGAATTAATATAAATAAGATTAGGAGGTATAAGAAAGGATGTATTGATAATTATTATAATAAAGTGTTGCTCTGCTGAAGGTTTCCCCCTCAAAGAGGCAACTGAACATTGCTCTCGTTTCAATAAAAGGTAGCATTTTTGGTGTGCTCTTCTCTATATTTTGTTGTTCTATTGGTAATTTCAGTGATATTTCATGTCTCTACTCAAAATAACATAACCAAGTGCATAAAAAATGGTATCGAAGTTGTTTCTTAGGCAAGAATTATGGGTTAATATTTTTTTTGGGTAGAGACATATTCCGATGTATTTAAACTACAATGGTGTATCATTCGATGCATAAATATGTGGTTGGGGAATCATACATGTAGGGAATATAATAGTTTTTTAAGTTCACATTGTTGGACACCCTTGTAACCCCTATTGGTACCCCTTCGAGTGTTAGTGCATTAGAAAATAATTGTATATGGTCTAGCCTATTTATCGTGAAACCCTCCATAGATCAACTGATTGGCTTCCTGACTATTATAGTTCCACAGAGAAAAACACTAGGGAAGATAATCTCTAGTACCTTGGTAATAAGGTAATATGACTAAGTGTATGGTTGAGCCTCCATAGTTGGTTCCATGAGATATTGGGTAGAGTAATACTATTTGACCCCACATGTATATCAGAGAGCTATAGCACAAGGAAAAACATTGTCCATGGGCACCCTGCAAACCCTAACTAGGGGGGAATGTCCTAGAGAAGGTTAAAATAGGGTTTCTAAATGTGCAACCTTGCCTCCTATATTTTTGTTGTGAATTAATTGTACACACTTTTTACGGTTAATAGTTTTGGAATTTTGAATATGTAGAAGTATTCAGATCAGAGTATAAGTCCGCAGGAGTAAAAAAAAGGAGTATAGTGGTCCCAACCATAGCCTTATTTGATACCTATCCCATTGGATTTCTCTCTTCATCCTGGTCACAATGGTACCCTTCAAATTTAATTTGTTTTTTTTTTGTGGACCCGACCCCTTCTTGGCACCCATATTTGAGACCTATGCCATTGAATTCCTCTCTTTTTCCTGATCATAGTGGTACCTATCATTTTCTTTGGACCATATTCCTCCCTCGAAACACTTGTTTTATATCAAGCCCAATAGACTCCATATATTTTGTTGACCATTGAGGTATTGCTCTACCTAAGCCTCCACAATGGCCCCTACAACCCATGCTCAAACCCTAGATGCATTGGACACTAGTGTAACCAAATTGTCCCAGGAGCTAACCAAAATCCTAAACACCCTCTCCAAAACATTTCAAGAGGAGATACACCAGAGCCCAAACACCCTCTCCAACCAATTTCAAGAATTTATGATGCACCACCACGGTACGTAATCAGATTCCCAGCCTCACACTTCTCATTATTCCTATTATGAGAATCGTCATATTTACCACTCCCCTTCAGGATCTCATAACTCTTGGAATAAGGTGCCAAAATTTGATATGCATAAATTTGATGTCTCAAACCTGTATGGTTGGGTATCTCAAATGGAACAATACTTATCCCTCCATGATATATAGGATGATGAGACCAAAGTCCATGTGGGAGTTATGTACTTGGATCAAGAATGATCGAAATGGTGGAGATGGCATAATAAATGGTATCCATGGGCTACCAAATTGGACCATGTTCACCAAAGAAGTTTGTGCCCATTTTGATAGGGAATCTCATTTTTTGGGATGGCTCAACAAGATATGAAAAATATGGCCAATAGTAGATTTCAACTCTACATTTGAACAATTGGATATCATAACTGAGGGATTATTTGATGAGTTTTATCTAGAGTGTTTTCTCAGTGGCTTAAAGGACACCATGTAGGCTCATATTTTCATGCACCATTCGATTTCCTGGTTTCATGCATGCACATTAGCCCTGGAAGTTGAGTCCATTATGCAAGTCCAACCCACTAATTTTGTTATTACCAACTTCCCTCATCCAAGGGCTACCTCTGCTCCAATACAAATTTTGAATGTCCAAAAGGTATCTCTGATAGAAATGGATGAATGTTGGAAGCAAGGAATTTTCTATTATGATGATGAAAATTATTCGCTAGGACATAAATGTCATGAAACAAATCTCTCCCAAATTGATGCATCATCTTCCACATCCTCCAAGGACACATTTTCAGACACAGCAACTGAAAAAGAGGAGATAGCCAACTGACCCCATATTATATCTAGTCCCACCTCCTGTGGAACTGGAGGAACCTATCATCTCCCTCCATGCCACCATGGGTATTTATGCTCCACATAAATTAAAAATCAATGGATACATCAAACATAGGTCGATAGTGGTAGCACCCATAATTTTATTCATCATAGGATAGTTGAGGAGGTCAATTGCTTTGTCATACCAATTTAGAATTTTAAAATTGTCATCGCTAATGGTGGTACAATGAAATGTGGTGGCCTTTGCAAGAGTTTCAAAATCCAAATGGGCAATTATAACCACAAAACTCACATGTTATCCATTGCAATGGGTGGTTGTCATATTTTCTTGGGTTTTGAATGGATTTGCACCTTGGGAACGATTACCATCGATTATCAAGAATTATATATGATATTTACTCAATATTCTCACACCTATACCCTCAAATTCCTACAAGTTGGCTCCCCATAAATTATTAGTTCTCACAGGATGGAGAAACTTCTAAAGAAAGGCCACCATGGTGTGATTTCTCAACTTAATTACATCCAGGTCTCAACTTAATTACATCCAAGTAGAAGATCAATCATCCCCAATAGTATATCTTTATTTGCAACTAGTTTTGGATAAGAACCACAAGCTCTTTGAGACACCCATTAACCTGCCCTCCTCCAGGGTTGAGCATGGTCAGTGCATCCATCTCCTCTAAGGAATTCATCCCCCTGATGTATGTCCCTACATGTATCCATTTTCTCAAAAAAATAAAACAGAACAAATAGTGAAAAATTATTGGAGGTGGGTGTAATTCATCCAGGTACAATCCCATATTCATCCCTTGTTGTGATGGTCTTAAAAAAGGAAGGGTTTTGGTGCATGTGTCCATATTTTTTCTCCCTTAATAAATTCAACATTAAGGATAAGCTTCCCATTCCTGTCATTGATGATCTGTTGGATGAAATCTAGGGTTCTTGTTTCTTCAACGAACTAGATCTTCACTCAAGTTATCACTATATTCGGATGAATGAATCAGACATTCCAAAGACTTCTTTCGAAACTCATGAAGGGAATTATGAATTATTTGTAATGACTTTGGCCCTTCCAATGACCCATATACCTTCCAAAGTCTCAGGAATAACCTTTTGAATCCCTATCTTCGACAATTTGTTCTAGTTTTTTTTAATGACATCCTCATTTACATTCGCACTTTGGATTCCCATCTACAACATGTGGATAAAGTACTTTAATTATTATAGGACAATCAATTGTTTGTCAAAAAGACCAAGTTTTATGTTGGGGAAAGTGAGATTGAATAATTGGGACACAATGTGGGTTGTGATGGGGTAAGGATGGACTCCAAAAAGATTCAAGCCATGAGGGAGTGTACGAAACCCATGGATTTGAAGCACCTCGGAATTTTCTTAGGCATCGCAAGATATTACCGAAATTTTTTCCACCATTATGGAAACATTTCTAGGCCATTGAAAAAAATTCTTAAGAAGAATGCATTTCATTGGACATAAGCAGCAGAGCAGGCCTTCGTAGCATTAAAGCAGGTCATGTGCATGACCCCCATATTATTAGTCCCTAACTTCAATAAAAAATTTGTGGTGGAATCATATGCGTCTAACATAGTATTGGTGCAGTTCTCACACAATATGTTACACCTCTTTCTTCCACTGGCCATGCTTTGAGTGGTCGCAATATGGGAAAATATACATATGAAAAGAAAATGATGGTCACTATCCACACTTTATACATGTGGTGCCCATATCTATTGGGACATCATTTTCACACTAAAACATATCACCATAGTCTGAAATATTTCTTGGAGAAGTGGTTAGCCTCCCTAGAACATAACAAGTGGTTGACCAAAATGTTGGGCTATGATTACGAGATCATATATAAAAAAGGAAAATAAAATATAGTGGATGATGTGTTATCTAGACAATACGAGGACGAAGGTTCCATGTTTTCATTATCATTACCTATTTCTAATTGGATTGAGAAAGTGTGACAAGAGTGGATAACACACCCAACCATATCACAGGTAATTCAATGACTTTAAGAGGACCCTAAACCTCCCTTATGATACACTTGGAAAGAAAATATCATACACTATAAGGATCGCTTGGTTATGTCTCTGTATTCATTGTGAAGCCTCATATATTAAATGAGTTACACTCATATTCTCTAGAGGGTCACTCAACATTCCAAAATACATATTCTCAAGTTTGACGTTATTTTTTTTGTGAACGAACAAAGAAGGACATCCTTATCTTTATCATTGAATGTGATGTTTCCAAACATAATAATGGTGAAAATATCAATAACCTCAAAGCTATAGAACCGTTACCCATTCCGACCTCCATTTGAACTTACATCTCCATGGAATTTATAGTAGGCCTTCCAAAAGAGGTTAACAAGTCAGTCATCATGGTTGTGGTAGATCACATCTCCAAGTATGCACATTTTTATGCCTTACCACACCCGTTTACACCAACTATGATAGCACAAGTTTTCATTGATCATATTTTCAAATTGCATGGCATGAAAACATCCATTTTGTCAGATCGTGACTTGACCTTCACTATCACATTTTGGAAAAAAATATTTAAATTATAGGGCACAGAACTAAACATGAGCACATCCTACGGCCCCCATATGTACAGAAAAATAGAAGTTGTCAATAAATGTTTGGAAACCTACTTGCGTTGTTTTCATTCAGACAAACAACATCATTGGGTTCATTAGTTACCTTTGGCCAAAGGGTGGTACAACACTTCCTATCATACAACAACCAAAATGACACCATATGAGATGGTGTATGGCCAACAACGACCTATAGTAACTTCATATTATCCAGGCACATCAAAGGTATGGGATATTGATAAGTTGCTACAAGGTAGAGTTGCTACCCTTATGTCTTGAAAGGATAACCTCCACATGGCCTAAAATCGGACGAAGTGACAGGATGACCAACACCATTTCGAGGCTTTTCCAAGAAGGTGATCAGGTGCTTCTATGACTCCAACCTTACAAAAACACATCGCTCAAAGCACATGTCCACCACAAATTGGAACCCAAAATTTATGGCCCCTATCAGATCATCAAACATGTTGGTCCATTTTCCTACAAACTGTCACTTCCATCTACCTCCAAAATACATTCGGTGTTCCATGTTTCTTGTTTGAAGAAAGTGGTGGGTCAAAATTATCATGTTCAAACCCTCATGCCTCAATTAGAGGAAGACGGATCACTTTATCTCCAACTAGAATCAATCATCAACATGTGTGAGTGTCACTTGCATTGAAAAACTATCAAATAAGTGATGATCAATTGGAAGGACACGTCTCCATAGGATGCAACTTGGGAACCAACTGCCATATTGCAATAGTTTCTGCATCTTCATCCTTGAGGACAAGGCTTCTTTTGAAGGGGGGGGGTCATGCTAGGATATGATTCTAACCCCTCTTAGTTGGTTATTATTTAAAAGGATATATTTTCCATGTAATAAAGGTCAAGATTAGTTAATAAGGCCTATTAAATAAATGTGAACACGTCAATATAAGAAGACCTAATAGAAGCCTTCGCTTCTAGAAATATCTTACTCTAGAATTATATCTAGAATATAGAATTAGTATAAATAAGAGTTGGAGGTATAAGAAAGGATGTCTTGAGAATTATTTTAATAGAACACTACTCTGCTAGAGGTTTCCTCGTAGAAGAGGCAAGTGAACACTTCTCCCGTTTCAATAAAAGGTATCATTTTTGGTGTGCTCTTCTCTATATTTTGTTGTTCTATTAGTAATTTATGTGATATTTCCTATCTCTTCACAAAATAACATAACCGTATGAATAAAAAAAACTAAAATTTCTTGTTATCTAGGGCTATGTAGGTCCTCGGTACATTTATGCCCATGTGCTCCACTATATCATCTTATTGTACATTGAGAACAGTCATAACATTTTCACCCGTGTGAGGGAAATATATGTACATATTCTCTCCTTCAAAACCACAACATTTAATTGGATGATTACTTGGTATTTTCCCCATTGTTTATATCATTCTAGGATACTTGGGAGTTGGTTGTCTATGAGAATTATTTGTGAAAAAATGGTGGCTTTCTCCCCTTTTTCCTTTTCTCCATCTTATCTTTCTTCTTGTATTACAAATTCATTTGGAAAGTTGGTATTCCTACATGATGATCATATAGGAATTTAGTTCTCCTTATGGTTTCCTCCAACATCTTGGGATCATCATACTATATCTTATCACTGAAAAATTTATGGCATCCCACTCAGGTACCTTTGAATTTTGACCCATTCATCCTTGATGAAATCAACATACTTTAGCAGTTCCAAACATCCTCTCATACTTGTCCATGGTCATACTCCCAATATTGAGTTCAAAGAAATACTTAACCTTCCTATCATAATAACACTTTATTGGACAACTGAGAGGGGGAGTGAATCAGTTGTGACCATTCTTAAACAATTATGCTTCTTTTAAATTCTTTACAAGGCACTCAATGATGATCACAGTAATGCAGAGAAATAAGCAATGGAACATTCAGCATCAGTCACATATATGATATACACAGAGACATATATTTCCCGAGGAAACCCATAAAGGGTAAAAACCTCTTCTTCTTTATATGATAAGTATTATTTACATTCTTTACATTAT
>ML831634.1:44527-58012 GCA_009831015.1 Picea engelmannii | reverse complement strand
TCTTGTACTTGAACATTTAAGTGGGGTAAAAGGAGGTTTCCCCCTCGAAGAGGCTTATTATCTGATATTATCTCTTTTTCAAGGCGTTGAGTACTTTTCCTGAGGTTTTTATATGCTATATTGATGTTTGGTTCTTAACAAGAACCATCATAGCTCTTGCAGATAAGATGAAATGGAAGCTACACCAGATGGACGTGAAGACATCTTTCCTGAATGGTGTTATCGAAGAGGAAGTGTATATAGAGCAACCCCAAGGATTTGAGGTTGAAGACATGAAGTCTCATGTCTGCAGATTAAAGAAGGCCTTATACGGATTGAAGCAAGCTGCCATAGCTTGGTATGGCCATATAGACAGTTTCTTAACGAGATTAGGATTTACCAAGAGTAAAGCAAACTCAAATCTCTACTTCAAAATTATGAATAATGAACCAGTAATATTATTACTGTATGTGGATGACTTATTCTTAACTGGAGAAGAAAATCTCATTGTTGAATGTAAAAAGAGACTTTCCGCAAAATTTGAAATGAAAGACCTTGGTCTAATGCATTACTTCTTAGGCCTTGAGGTATGGTAGAGTCCAGAAAGAATCTTCCTTAACCAAGGGAAGTACATGGTCAAAATCTTAAAGAGATTCAACATGCTATAATGTAAACCCATGAATACACCCATGGAAGCGAAGCTGAAGCTGTTGGTCGATACTTTGTCAGATTTGATAGATGCCACACTTTACAGATAGATTATTGGATTGCTGATGTACCTGACGAACACCATACCGGACATTTGTTTTGTAGTGAACACCTTGAGTCAGTTTCTGGTAGAGCCCAGACGTGTTCACCTAGTGGTTGCAAAACATGTGATGAGGTACCTTAAAGGTATAATGGATTATTGTCTCAGCTATGATGGAGATCATGACTTCACATTGAGTGGATATACTAATGCAGATTGGGTAGGAAGCATTGCTGACATAAAAAGCACTTCCGGATGTTGTTTCAGTTTGGTATCAGCAATGATCTCGTGGCAGAGTAGGAAGCAATCCAGTATTGCTCTCAGCATAGCAGAAGTAGAGTACATTGCCGCATGTTTTGCTAGCTGTGAAGCTATATGGATTTGAAATTTGTTGATAGACCTATTTGACTTGGAGATGAGAGCAACCGTGATTCTATGTGACAACCAGAGTTGCATAAAGATGACAGAGAATCCTATATTCCACGATAGGTTGAAGCACATAGAGATATGCTATCATTTTATACGTGACATGGTACAGAGAGGAGCCTTGAAGCTCCAGTACATTAGCACGGATGAAAAGGTTGCTGACATGTTGACTAAGACTCTATCTCATGTAAAGTTTGAACACTTTCAAGATAAGCTTGGTATAGTCTAAAAGGACCCTCCCTGTGTAGTGTCCCCAAGGTCGAGCCCCGTTGTAAACCATGTTCTGAAAATAATTGTAATTATGTTTTATAGGCTAGTGAGCCAAGTTTCTATAAGCTGGAGGCTTATGTGTTTGTTAGGCTAGGGAGCCTAAGTGTTGAAGGCCAGGAGCCTGCTGTTGTACTTGTATGTATGCAGAACATTTAATAAAATATAAACACCACCAGGTGCATACCGACCACGATGAATGAGTGAAGGGGGACTAAGAATCCACAGAGTGGGTAAGGAATTAGGGGCTGGAAGGTGGGAAAGGGGCTAAGTGATGAGCCTGGGGTCTAAGCCTAGGGGGCATAAGCCTGGGGATAATATTTTAATATTATCCCAAAAAGACATGTGAATTTTATGTTTCATTTCATCCTAAGTTTGGAAAGGGTAAGCGTGCAAAGGGGATACATGCTGATGGAACGCATGCAGTTCTAAGGGTGACAAGTGTCAGCCCTAGTGCATGTAAACAAAATGGCCAGGAAGAGCCGTGAGAGGGTCTCTCCTCCATTCTACCTAATGGTCTGAAGGAAAACGAGGGGGACCTTTGCAAAATAATACACAGGTGCATCCCTGAAAGCCGAAAAGCCTGGGTTGGCTTCTGAGATAGTCGGTACCACCCCTGTCTGAACAATTTGAACCTGTGCTGACCCTGCGTGGATTGTTTATCACACATCCCCGACAACCAGAGTGTGAGTCTATTCTGTGCTGGCAGATTGGGAAATAGAAGTGACCACCCATTGTTGAACTTGTTAGGAAGCCCGTGTTTGTTTTTCTCGTGAGTTGTTATGACCATGCAGTGCTGGACTGCGTGGGGTCTTGTTGGCCAGTGGTGCAATTCTCTCTCTAGGTGAGAGAGGTAATTGAGGTTGGAAGAATAGGTTGTTGGCCTGTGATCGATTCTCTCCAGGTGAGAGAGTGTGTGGACGAAGGAGAGGACTCTTGGAAGGAACCTTGTAGCTGCCACAGAGCTCGGAGACTTCCGGTCCGACCTGTTCCTATAACCCAAGGCAAGGGAGATTAGCAGCCGAAGGACTGTCCAGGAGACAGAGAAGGTGTATTCTCCTGGGGTGGAACAGGCATGTGGGGAATGAGGATCTGTGGGCAGTGAGTGTGGGAGGTTCCTTGGATAGAATCTCTTCCTTGTGGTTGTGTCTTGTTTTCCCTGTAACCTCAACCTAGCCTAGATTTCCTTGCCTTGGGCTGGAGCTTAGTCCCATCTCGGGGGTGACCCACTACCGAGCTGATGAGCAGTGTGGTCTAAGGCTAGGAGGTTCGTGGAAGGCCTGCACTTGGTTGGTGGATTCTACCATTGTTAAAAGATAAGTATCTGATTATGTTTTAATCATGTTTTGCATGACTCTACTGCTTATGATATCATGATTTCCGTTGTGTATAGGAATTAGTATAAAATGTTATGGACCGTTAATTATGGCATTAACTCATATGAATACTCTGTGTAGAATGTGTTTACTTATTTAAATGCATGAGATTTATAATACCTGTATGATTTTTGTGCAAAGAGGTGTTATAATTTTTCTTTTAAGGACGATTAAATGAAGTAGCAGAAAAGGTGCGCTACAGTTTGGTATCAGAGCCAAGGTTTCAACACTGAGCCTAGATGGGCTAGTGGAGCAGTCTTTGGACTGAGAATACGAAGGAAATTGGGTCTCGAAGGCCAATTTCGGACCCTGGTTTTCTCCAAAATGTCAAAGAGTTACTTGACAAGTTTTTTTTTTAAGCTCAGGAAGTTTAGCGGCGTGTGAAACGACAATCGGGGTGGTCTATGGCCACGGGAAAATAGGTCTCCACACCAATAGCATTAGAACCTTAGGATCTGCTCAGGAGGGAAGGTGGACCCTCATGACCATCGTATTTGGAGAGTATGTGCAGGGTTTAAAGCCCTTTTGAAATTGCATAGGAGTGTGGAAATCGCGATACAAAAAATCCCGAAACAATCTACACTATAGATCGTGGGGAGAAGAACTTGACTGTTAGATCAAGTAGTTTAATAGACAATGATTTCGGGATTTCGGAAAATAGAAGTTCAAGATGTGTGAATGCACAAACTTCCGGTGCCGAAACCCTGAAACGCCGAAAGGATCTGTGCCATGGATCTGAGGAGGGGATCTGACCGTTGGATTCCATGCTTGGATTGGACATGGACGCATGAATACGTACCACGTGCCAATGAGTCGAGGACACAGGCGAGAGTGGTGGGACCCGATGACATCATTAAAAGTGACGTGGACCCCCTGAATGTACCACATGCCACAGTGGTGAAGGACGACAACTGTCCTGTGGGCCCGGAGAATAAAGTAACTCACAATTTTGGGAACTCACGAGATAAGGGCATGGGAGCTCGACATTGAGACGCGAGAAGTCGCGAAGTAGAGAGAACGAGAGGAGAAAAGTCAACATCGCTCCTCAGGGTTTCATGAAAGGGAGGTACCAGGGTTGGATGCCACAAATCACGAAGGTACGAATAGCGAAGGGTTCTAGCACTTAGTCCTAGACTACGGTCATGCGTAGTAGATGATATCAAGGAGGGAGCCATACTCGTGTCGCATCTCGGGTATTGATAGTTAGAGGAAATAAGTCGAAGGTCTTCGACTCATGAACTCGCGAGATCGCGAGTTGCAAAAGGGTTACTCTGGTTACGAGTATCTAACTGTGGGATCTTCGTGGACCGAAACCCGAAGTCCCAAAATCCCGAAGTGCCGAAAATGAAAGTTTCGAAAACATGAAAATTGCAGAACCAAACGAGGGCTCAGAAAAACTTAATTGAATCAAATTGTCTTTCGTTCTTGTTCATATTGGCTTATAAATGTTACAAATTGTTCTGAAAGAGTAATGGCCTGACAAACTTCAAATTTAATTGCACATTGCGTATGCAGAGTTCAATGGAGCTCAGGATTCTAGTTAACCCATGCCAAGTATGGAATGGGAAAAGCTGATGATTGCTTTCGAAACAGGAGACGAACGGGAAGGAAAGGATGTCAATTTGGGAGTGGAAGGATCGAACTCCAATTGGCATGTAAAAGAGATGGATAAGGAAGAACATATGATGCAACTCATCGAAATATTGCAGAAATATGCCCAGGCTCGCCTAGCTGATAGTTGAAAGCTCATGAAAATCAGGGATCGACAGGGTGAATTCAACTTAAAAATGTTGAAGAGCCTGGAAAGAATAGAAAATAAATTGGAAAAAGGGAGTGACACAAGAAGATCAAGAAGTGTCAGAACCCCTGAGGGGAGAAGGAGATCGAGGAGTGGTAATAGACATTCCCATCTCTCCCCGAAGCATTCTGGCAAGGAGACACACAGTAGTTCAAGCCCATCCTCTACCAGAAAACATCGAAAATTTGGAAAGGATGAATTAAAAGGGAAGATGAAAAATATTAAGCCTCCAACATTCGATGGAGAGCATAATAAGGAAGAAGATGTCGAGACCTGGTTGCTTGGCATGAGGAAATATTTCCAACTGCAGAATTATTCCGCCCATGCAGAAGGAAGAATTGCAATGTATCAACTGAAAGGAAAAGCATCCATGTGGTGGGATCAGTTTGTGTAGGTGCAACACATCAGAGATAAAGAAGTCACTTGGAAGGAATTTAAGAGGTATTTCGAGAAGAAATACCTGAATAAAAGGTATTATGATAGAAAAATGAAGGAGTTCTTCGAACTCAAGTTGGGAGGCATGACCATTGATGAGTATGAACAAAGTTTTCTAGAATTACTGAAGTATGTTCCATTCATCAAAGACGAGGCTGTCAATATTCAGAGGTATCTGAGTGGACTGCCACCTTCCATTGGTGACAAGATTCAATATGATGATCCTAAGACTATGGAAGAAACAATAAGAAGGGAGAAATTCTTATACGAACAACAAAGAGAAAAGCCTACCTTTCGGAAGGCTTGGGATGACCAGAAGAGGTTTAAGAAAGAATAGAGGAAGAAGGGAAACATGCCTCCCTTTTTCAAGAATGGCCCTGGGGAACAGTCATCCTTTAGAGACCCCAGGAAAGTTGAAGGGAGTGAGCAGATGCCAAGGCCTCCACCTATGGAGTGTTGGGGCTGTAAAGGGAATCATAGGTACATAGACTGCCCCCACAGAAAAGACAAAGAAAGAACTGTCCATATTGTTCAGCAAGCTAAAACAGTGGAGGATATGGGCAGCAGAATGCCAAGGATCTACGCAGCCATGGACAACAAACAAGCAGAATTTCAATCACATGTGATTGAAGTAGAAGGTACGATCAACAACCGACCACTTGTTATTTTAATTGATATAGGTGCTAGCCATGGTTATATAGATCCTAAAGTGGTTGAAAGTTTGCACCTAATAAGAAGCAAACATGAGAAGTCTTGGTTAGTACAGTTGGCCACAGGGACCAAGAGGAAGGTCACTAAATTGGTTAAGTCTTGTTCAGTGGACATGAAAGGGATGAGCAATAAGGCTGAATTGAACATTCTGCCTTTAAGCTCATACGATTGCTTAATTGGGATGGACTGGTTGGACCAGCACCATGCCCTTCTGGATTGTCGTAACAAGAGGTTCACATGCCTGAACGAAGAGGGAAATCAGGTAACAGTCCAAGGAATTCCTAGAGCCGTGGCTGTTAGAGAAAACTCAGCCATGCAGTTGAAGAAATGTTATTGGAAAGGCTGTCAATTATTTGCATCTTGGGTGGAAGAAGAATCCCGAGATGAAGTCTCAAATCCAAAAGACCACAAAGTACTCAAGGAGTTCAAGGATGTATTTTAGGAGGTACCTGGACTACCTCTGAGGAGGGACAAAGATTTTTCTATAAATTTGATGCCTAGAGCAGCTTCAGTTTCGAAGGCTCCATATAGAATGAGTACACTAGAGCTGAAGGAGTTGCAATTGCAGCTCAAAGAGATACTAAAGAAAGGTTACATTCTCCCCAGTGTGTCACCTTGGGGAGCCCTGATCCTATTCATGAAGAAGAAAGATGGGACGTTGAGGTTGTTCATTGATTTTCGACAGTTGAATAAGGTCACTGTCAAGAACAAATATCCTCTGCCAAGGATTGGTGATCTTTTTTATCAGTTGAAGGATGAAAAAATATTTTCGAAAATAGATCTCTAATCAGGATATCACCAAGTGAGAATAAAGGATGAGGACATTAACAAGACCACCTTTAGAACAAGGTACGATCATTATGAATTCATAGTGGTGTCATTTGCACTGACAAATGCACCTGCTGTTTTCATGTGCTTAATGAATGGAGTGTTCATAAATTATTTGGACAAGTTTTTCATAGTCTTCCTGGATGATGTCTTGGTGTATTCCAAGATAGAGGAAGAACATGAACAACACCTGAGAATGGTGCTACAGGTGTTGAGAGAACACCAGCTGTACACAAAACTGAGCAAGTGCTCTTTTTACCAAAGGCAGATCCATTATTTGGGGTACATTATATTTGAGGAAGGGATCACTGTGGATCCTAAGAAGGTATAGGCCATTCGAGAATGGCCAGCACCAAGGAATGTGGCAGAAGCTAGATATTTTATGGGTCTGGCAGGATACTATAGGAGGTTTATAGATAGATTATCAAGGATAACTCATTCTATCACTTCCTTGCAAAGGAAGGGGAAGAAGTTCCAGTGGACTGAAGAATGTGAGAGTAGTTTCTAGCAATTGAAGTAGCTGCTAACCAGTGCTCCAATCCTGAAGATTGCAGATCCAAACAAGGATTACGTAGTTTGCACAGATGCATGTAAGGAGGGGCTGGGAGGAGTTCTCAGCCAAGAGGGATTTGAAGTTTGTTATGAATCCCGAAAGTTGAAGGAGCATGAGAAGAATTATGCCACTAACGACTTAGAGCTGGAAGCAATCGTCCACACCATGAGGAAATGGAGACATTACCTCATGGGCAAGAGATTTGAGTTGAGAACAGACCATAACGGTCTAAAGTATTTATTTGATCAACCGACCTTAAATGCCAGGCAAATCAGATGGCTGGAGTTTCTGTGTGAATATGACTTTGATATCAAGCATATCAAAGGGAAAGAAAATAAGGTGGTTGATGCACTCAGCAGAAAAGTGCACGAATTACATGTTACAGCCATTAGCATGTACCATACTGAGATGAGAGACAGAATTTTGGAAGCTGCAAATACTGATTTGCAGTATAAAAATCTTGTAGCAAAGCTACAGTAGCGTGAGAGACAACATACCAAGGAAAGTTACACCTTGGGAACTGATGGCTTACTTCTGTATAAAAACAGAGTATATGTACCCAATGTCCGAAAATTGAAGTTGGCAATTCTAAAGGAAATGCATAACGTGACTTATGCTGGACATCCTGGATATCAGAAGACTGTGGAAGCAATCAAAAGCCATTATTTTTGGCCAGGTTTGACGAAAGAAATCGTTGAATACATCACCAGATGTATGGAGTGCCAGAAGGTTAAGGCGGAGCATAGGCACCCAGTAGGGTTGTTTCATCCTTTACCTATTCCTGAATGGAAATGGGACGTGGTAACAATGGATTTTATCACAAGATTGCCCAGAACAAGCAAGCAACATGATTCAATCATGGTGGTGGTGGAAAAGCTTACTAAATCTGCCCATTTCATTCCACTAAAAAACACCCATAGAGCAGCAGATGTTGTTGATATCTTCTTAAAAGAAGTTGCACACTTGCATGGAATTCCTAAGACAATTGTGTCTGATAGAGACCCGAAATTCACTTCGAATTTCTGGAAAGGACTGTTCAAAGGGTTCGGAATGAATCTGAACTTTAGCACAACATATCATCCCGAGTCTGATGGACAGACAGAGAGAGTGAACAGAGTAATAGAAGACATGTTGAGAATGCATGTGATGGATAAACCATCAAGGTGGGAAGACTACCTGCATTTGGTAGAATTCGCCTACAATAATGGGTATCATGCATCATTGAAGATGAGCCCATTCAAAGCACTTTATGGAAGAAAGTGCAACACTCCAGTGAGTTGGGATAATCTAGCTGACAGAGTAGTAGTTGGGCTTGAACTGCTCAAAGAGATGGAAGATCAAATGATAAGAATTAAACATAATCTGAAAAACTACCCAGGACAGGCAGAAAAGTTACGCTGATAGTAAAAGAATCCATAGAGAATTCAAAGTGGGTGACCATGTTTTGCTGAAAGTGAAAACTAACAGGAGTTCCCTAAAGTTGGGAAGTTGCGCCAAGTTGGCAGCAAGATTTTGTGGGCCATTTGAGATCTTGGAAAGGATTGGGTCGGTTGCATACATGCTTGCATTACCTGCATCTATGACTGTACATAATGTGTTTCATGTTTCACTGCTTAAGAAATATGTACCTGATGCTAATCATGTTATCGATTAGAATATGATTCAGGTGGAACTAGAAGGTGTCATGCAAGTGCATCCTGTGTGCATATTGGATAGGAAAAGCAAATAGCTCTGGAATCGAGCTATGGAGCTTGTAAAGGTCTAGTGGACCTGGTACGGTCCTGAGGACACGACATGGGAGCATGAAGATGTTATGCGGGCAGAGTACCTGCATCTTTTTGAAGATTTTGAAAGGCTTACAGAGACAGTGTAAGTTGCACTGAGGACAGTGCAAAAATAAGGGGAGGGGGATTGTAGTGTCCCCAAGCCCGAGCCCTGTTGTAAACCATGTTCTGAAAAGAATTGTAATTATGTTTTATAGGCTGGTGAGCCAATTTTTTATAAGCTAGAGGCTTATGTGTTTGTTAGGCCAGGGAGCCTAAGTGTTGAAGGCCAGGAGCCTATTGTTGTACTTGTATGTATGCATAACATTTAATAAAGTATAAACACCGACAGGTGCAGACCAACCATGATGAATGAGTGAAGGGGGACTAAGCATCCACAAAGTGGGCAAGGAATTAGGGGTTGGAAGGTGGGAAAGGGGCTAAGTGATGAGCTTGGGGGCTAAGCCTAGGGGGCTTGAGCCTGGGGATAATATTTTAATATTATCCCAAAAAGACATGTGCATTTTATGTTTCATTTCATCCTAAGTTTGGAAAGGGTAAGCGTGAAAAGGGGATGCATGTTGATGGAACACATGCAGTTCCAAGGGTGACAAGTGTCATCCCTAGTGCATGCAAACAAAACAGCCAGGAAGAGCCGTGAGAGGGTCTCTCCTCCATTCTACCTGACGGTTTGAAGGAAAAAGACGGGGACCTCTGCAAAAGAATATGTTGGTGCATCCCTGAAAGCTAAAAAGCCTGGGTTGGCTTCTGAGATAGCCGGTACCACCCCTGTCTGAACAATTTGAACCTGTGTTGACCCTACATGGATTGTTTATCACGCATCCCCAACAACCAGAGTGTGATTCTATTCTATGCTGGTGGATTGGGAAATAGAAGTGACCATCCATTGTTGAACCTGTTGGGAAGCCCGTGTCTGTTTTTCCCGTGAGTTGTTATGACCACGCAGTGCTGGACTGCGTGGGGTCTTGGTGGACAACGGTGCAACACTCTCTCTAGGTGAGAGAGGTAATTGAGGTTGGAAGAACAGGTTGTTGGCCTGTGAGAGATTCTCTCCAGGTGAGAGAGTGCACGAAGGAAGGAGAGGACTCCTGGAAGGAACCATGTAGCTGCCACAAAGATCAGAGACTTTCGGTCCGGCCTGTTCCTGTAACCCAAGGCAAGGGAGATTAGCAGCCAAAGGACTGTCCAGGAGACACATAAGGTGTATTCTCCTGGGGTGGAATAGGCATGTGGGGAATGAGGGTCTGTGGGCAGTGAGCATGGGAGGTTCCTTGGATAGAATCTCTTCCTTGTGGTTGCGTGTTGTTTTCCCTATAACCTCAGCTTAGCCTAGACTTCCTTGCCTTGAGGTGGAGCTTAGTCCCAGATTGGGGGTGACCCACTGCTGAACTGATGAGTAGTGCGTTCTAAGGCTAGGAGGTTCATGGAAGTCCTGCACTTGGTTGGTGGATTCTACCACTATTAAAATAAAAGTATCTGATTATGTTTTAATCATGTTTTGCATGACTCTACTGCTTATGATATCATGATTTTCGCTGTGTATAGGAATTAGTATAAAATGCTATGGACCATTAATTATGGTAGTAACTCATATGAATACTCTATGTAGAATGTGTTTACTTGTTTAAATGCATGAGATTTATAATACCTGTATGATTTTTGTGCAAAGTGGTGTTATAAGTTTTCTTTTAAGGACGATTAAACGAACTAGCAGAAAAGGTGCGCTACACCCTGAAAGGGGGAGTATATATATTTTCCTTGCTTCTGACCTCACTGTTAGACATAAAGCAAGATGATTCATTGCTTCTGACCTTGCTGTTAGATGTAAAGCATGACACTGTGTAATCCTTGCTTCTGACCTTGCTGTTAGACGTAAAGCAAGATGAGTCATCGCTTCTGACCTCGTTGTTAGACGTAAAGCATGACGTTGTGTGATCCTTGCTTCTGAACTTGCTATTAGACGTAAAGAAAGATGAGTCATTGCTTCTAACCTCGCTATTAGATGTAAAGCATGACGATGTGTGATCCTTGCTTCTAACCTCACTGTTAGACATAAAGCAAGATGAGTCATTGCTTCTGACCTCGTTGTTAGATGTAAAGCATGACGTTGTTGATTCCTTACTTCTGACCTAGTTGTTAGACATAACGCAAGATGATTCCTCGCTTCTGACCTCATTGTTAGACATAAAGTGAGATGTTTATGTGTTCCTTGCTTCTGACCTCGTTGTTAGATGTAAAGAAAGATGAGTCATGCTTCTGACCTCGTTGTTAGACATAAAGCATGACGTTGTGATTCCTCTCTTCTGACCTAGTTGTTAGACGCAAAGAGAGATGAAGATGATTCCTTGCTTCTAACCTTGTTGTTAGACATAAAGCAATATGTGACTAACACTGAGCTACCAGTGTTACACGTCAAAATTGCTCAACTGGATAAGTGTTGCATTGTCCCTATCAATCATCGTAAGTGTCGCATCTTCCCTGCAACTTTCGCAAGTGTCGCAAGTTGGTCACTAGTGTCGCAAATGATGTTCAGACATAATGCCATGATAACGACACTAAGGAGACACTTATAACATCTCACATGACTGATTTGAAGAAGGAGAACTGGTTTACTGGAGTAAAATAACTCTTGACACCTGAAAGGAACCCTGAAACAGAGGTTTGGAGGGGGAACACTCCCCTACTTCAGCTGCAGAAGCATTGGCGCTCCTCTATAATTCTTCAAGGAGCGTTATAACGCTCCCCAACCCCTTTTGGAGGAGCGCTTCCCATCCTGAGAGCACTGGCGCTTCCCCAAGGCTTACCAGGGAGCGCTACAACGCTCTGAGGCCCCTTCTGAGGGAGCGCTCCCTATTCTGGGTCAGTTGTTAGCCCATTGAGGAGAATGAGGAAAGGATATTTCAAGATTAGAAAGCAGTTGTGCTCAAATTCTTGTTTTCATCAAGAGATCCCCGATCTAAGGAGAAGGTTCCCAACTTGTTCTAAAGATAACTTAAGAGGTTAAGCTCCTCTTAACCTATATAAACAGGCTCTATGATGGTGGAAAGGGGGGAGATATGAACATATGAAACTTATGATCTTGGAGGAAACCCACAGTCAGCCAAAGAAGAGTGATCAGTGAAGCTGTTTTTATTCAGGTCATGGATCTTTCAGGCAAGGGTTAGACGAAGGGGACTCGACGAAGCTGTCACACTCGCATCTACGATTGTAAGCACTGTTGTCGTTATTCTCATTAATATGACATGCTTGGCCTGTTTCTTTCTAGTTTGTGTCTGATGTTGCATGAAATTATCATTAACTGATAGATCTATTTTCAAGCTAATATCACTAGAGTAGGAAGTGGTTGTATCTTGTTTTGTCCAAAGATCTCAGCGAGGAGCAAAGGATTGGTAGCGCAACTCGGAGCGTGCAGGGACAAACGTCGATTAAGAGGTACTTCTATTATCCTTCCTTCTCATGTATTAGTTTAGATAGATTTGAAAGAAATTCAGTGTCCACGTTAAGCATTTTTCTATCTAGGGTTAAGGTCAAACCTTAGAGGTGATCTACCTGTCCGCAGGGATATTTTACTACAACAGAAACTGGCGACTCCACTGGGGAGATAGCCTCAAATTGAAACCTCTTGTTTGGATTTTTCTCCTCATTGACCTTGTTTTGTCCCTTGATTGTTTCATACCTGGTTCACCCCTCTTTGATTAGTTTCATGAGCTGATTGGCTCCTTACCTTGTCACATTCAGCATAATTGTCAAGCTTGAATCTCATTTTTTGAAATTTTTTGACATTTCTGGGGCTTTTAGACCCTGGCGCCCCTGTCCTGGTGTTAACAGAGCGCCATCGCTCCTGAAGGCTTTGCACAGAGCGTTATAACTCTCCTTTCCCTTGGCAACAGAGCGCCAGCCTCCTTTTGGCCAAAAAACCCTCCAGAACTGCCTTTTTCAGGGTTTGCCTCTGTGTGTCTTCTGCTGGGTGGACTAGTGAGTCAATTTGTCTTCCTTTCCAGCCTTGACATCTGTATTTTCAAGGATAAATACCTTATTGATTGGATTTTGTAGCCTCCTTCACTGTTTTCATTGAGTTTTTCCCTGTTGAGTGAAATTTGAAAACCATGCATTACTTTTCTTTCCTCATCAACTGAGTACAAACCCTGGTGAAGGTCATCAAAGGTCTACAAACCTCTTTGTCTTGATTTCAGTCAAGGCCATTGTTCTTCAACTCTTTCTTTTGGGTGTGAAGTTTTATTCTTTCTCTGATTGTTTCTTTTCTTTCGCTTTTCGTTTTGATTGCTACGAAGGGTGTATTGTTTGTGTGACTTTTGCTTATGCTAGTTTGGTGTTCATTCATACCAAGAAGATAATTAGCAAAGATAAGCATTGTGTTGTATTGGTCATCATCCATACACAAACAATAAAAGATATCTTCATGATTGATTGAGCATATTAGGAGGCATTTAAAAGTTTTGCATTACATCAGGATTTGATTGAGAAAAGAATTGTTTGAGGGCATTCCGTAGTTGTGCTTGTTAGTGAAAGAACTCTCTCTCTCCCTTAACTAGATGTTCATCGAAAGGAAATGACTGCTT
>ML831634.1:27642-43751 GCA_009831015.1 Picea engelmannii | reverse complement strand
AGGTCCTGTTTGCTTGGTTGTGATTCTTAGATTTTTAGCGTGTGCTGTTTCTTTTCGCTAGTTGGCCATAGATTTCTTTCGTCGACTCTTTTCCGCCAACATCGACCCTCCACGACGCTCGCGGAGGCTACAGGGACTTCCTCTAGAAAATATGGAAGGAGACACCCCTTTACCCCCTCATTCTACGGAGAAATCTCCTCAATAGAGCGAGGTTCATAACACTACAACTTCCCAGGAAGAAGTTCCCATCCCTTTGGAGAATTTTAGAATTGTCTCGGAATCCCCGGAAGCTTATCGCATTCCGGAGGGATACGAATGACAGATCCTCCACCTAAATTCCACTGGAGAATTTGTTGTCATAAACCCTTCTAACATTCCGGAAGGGTCTCCTCAAAACCCTTTACCCAACGACCCTTTTTGGACTGAGAACATTGTTCGGAGTCCACCACGCTTGGTGCGAGATCTTTATGGAACGGGAGAAGGTGTCGACGCATCTTTCTCCTACACTGTACCCCCAAATCACTTCAACGGTACTACCACTTTTACAGCCACACCAACTGTTGGTCCGAACATACCACCCGTTGGCTCGAATGTACCATTCGTTGGCCCGAGACCTACTATTCCCCTCCAGACATACCATTCGACAATGGCCCCGCATATTCCGACTATCCCTGTCGGTAATGCGGTAGTTAGTCAAACCCCGATTGACACACCTGTAACACCAAGACCTAATCTTCCTTTTGGGTTTAGGGCACTGAACGCATCCGCCACTACCACTACCCAAACCACTACTCAAATCATATCGGGAAGTTCCATACCTATCCAACAACCCGCAGGGACTGTCCTTGGTGCTCCTAACCCAATAGGCCACACTGGTCAATCTTTTACGTCTGGCCCTCAAATCCCAGGAACTCTACCTCAAGCTGGGGGGCATCCTCCCACCAGAGGACAAATTCCTTTCGGGGGGCACTCTCATGTTGGGGGGCAACCTCAAGTCAGATTCCACCATCAACCACAAGGGAAAAATGTGTCCGCTTCACCCAATCCGTGGAGCGTCCCTTTTCAAGGAAATATGCATGCCACCACGGGACAAACTGTGCCTGCTGCACCTAATCCATGGAGCGTTCCTTTCTCAAAAAACCCACAATTCCTGGCAGGACAAAATTCTCAGGCTCTGCAACAACCTCCTTATGGAAAAATGCCCAACCCAACCAATAATCCTCAAAACCCATCCGGGTATCCCCCGCTCACCCATGCTTCTCAAAACACTTCGAATCCTATGTACCTTGGTCAAAACCAACCTCACATGAGAGGGCCCACGAGTTATAATTATCCACATAACCTAGTATTGGGCCCCACTGGTGTCCCTCTGCCACACCAACATTACCCACAGGTTAACCGACAACTACCTTTTCTGGCTACCCTCGATCTTCTAGATTTGTCTCGGTTAATGAACGATCCCATTCATCATTCTTCAGTTTGGCCAGCTATTCCAGCAAAACTTCCTTCTGACATCCCAAAATTCGAAGGAAAATCCGGAGAAGACCCAAACAACCACGTGATGACTTTCCATTTGTGGTGCTCATCCAACTCCCTCATGGACGATTCTATTCGTTTGCGTCTTTTCCAACGGACACTTACGGGTTCCGCAGCAAAATGGTATATTGAATTACCACACGCATCTTTTTATGATTTCAACTCCCTCGCCATGTCCTTCCTCACACACTTCCAACTACCCATCCGATACGAGACAGGTACTTAACTATTAACCTCTCTTCGTCAGACAACTTCCATACACATCTCCGATCATATCCATGAATGGAGAAGACAACGAAGGCTAATCAAAGCAGTCATCCTTGACCAATTATTAGCAGAATGGTTCACGAAATCATTACTATCCCAGATCGCTCGTGATGTTGCCATGGGCGGTGTGGTCACCGAGGAAGAAGCCATCACCCAAGCTCAGTATCTAGACTTAGTCTATTCGCAATCTGGTACTCTGTATGAGTTGATACCAAATGCTACCCGTTCCACTAACGATCCATCCAAACCATCGACTGCTTCGCATGCGGATAGAGTTATTGGCTCTGTCAAAACCCAATCTACCACCCAGTCCACTGGAACGACTCAGCGGACCGCTTCGACGGCTGCTCCCAGTTCGACTACACCCTCTCCTACCCCCACCCAAACTCAGATCTCTGATGTGAATACGGTCCAATCAACCCCTTCACAACAACTTGGGGGCAAGAAGAAAGCGAGAAACAAAACAAAGAAGAACAATAATAACGAACAACCCAAAACCCAACAGCAAACCCCTGCTGCCGGAAAACAACCACAGCAAAAACCGAAATTCCCATGTCTCATTTGTGGTGACGATCACTACACTTGAGATTTCCCACACCGAAATGAAGTGGCTAAACTTTTCAAAGGAAATTCGCAACCCGCCGTGCTCACTCAGCCTTTTCCACAACAACAATCCTTGGTTGCACAAACCCCCACATCGGGGGGTAGTTCCAACCAACCCCATGATGAGGCCTCGACAAGCGCCCACATTTACATGTTTAACAGGGTTAATCTAACCACTCGTTCTGTGACATACGACACGCCAGTTAAACCCGACAAGTCGAAGACTGCTAATGGTTCTTCGCCAGATCCTTTGCCATCTGTTGTTAATCCTCCATATGTTAGCCCTCCATCCGGGCCACTTCAGATTGAGAAACCTTCTTTTTCCTCCATCTTACGCCCTCCTAAGAGCACCATCCGGAAATCCACTTTCAATCCTAACTCACGGGCTGCCCAAAATTACAATATTGTAGAAGATTTGGCCCAAGCCCCGTGTGCCATGTCCGCATTGGAAGTTATTCAACACTGTCCTAACCAACGTAGGATGCTCTTAGCTGCTATTGGCACTTTCGATCCCGATTCATCAAACTACATCACGTTTAATCTAGACGACCATCAACCACGACTCTCCCACCAGCTAGCTTTCCAAATCAATGTTGTTGTTCATAATCAACAAATCCATCAAACCATCCTGGATGAGGGAGCCTCTACTTGTGTCATGTCTCTAGCCTGTTGGAAAGGCCTAAAATCACCAGCCCTCAATAAATCCCCTACGATGTTACGCTCTTTCGATGGACGAGGTTTCCATCCTCACGGATTACTCCAAACCCTCGTCGTTCAACTGGGCGGTAAAACCGTTACCATTGATGTCGAAGTGGTCGATGCTCCCCTCAACTACAACCTATTACTCCAAATAAGTTGGTTCTACGCTATGACTGTCATCGCCTCATTGATGTTTCGATGTGTACAATTCCCCCATCAAGGAAAAATTGTCACCATCGATCAACTTAATTTCTGTACACCCGACGCTCGCATCCCTGCCACCAACAACATTCCGTTTTTGGGAGACCACCTAGTTACGTATGAAAGCGTTGGTGTTGGCTTATTGAAATATTCTAGCCTTATGGGTACTTTCCCTACAACACTTCCACCGACTGCACACCACATTGCTGCCATCAACATGATTTCGACTATGCCTTATCAATCCTTGGAGTCATCTGATCCGTGGATTGTACCTAGTCCTTTGGAATTTGATGTGCTCAGTGACACCATGCCACTCAGCCCAGCCGAGGCCGCATACGTAGCTATTCAATCTGCCTCTCCCTCTTCAAACACTTCAAATTCATTGGCACCTGATGCTTACTCAGTTCCCTCGTGGTTGGATTCCCTATCCTCTGTCATTGATTACATTTCCCACATTTTTCCTTCGGACGAATCTATTATGGAAATGCTTAGTATTGATGATTTGCCCTGGGATGACAACCACCATCGATCCTCTTTTCTTCCGCCTTTGGAAGAAGTGCAAGACATACGATCTGTCTTCCCCCCCGATGTTACTGATGCTCCACAATCCCCTATCCTCACTCAATATACTTTCTCTGAGGGGAACATGGGTAACATCTCTACTACAATTACAATTGATATTTCAATCAAAGAAGGTGTCGTGGAAAACATTAATCTTGGTGCTAATTGCACGCCTGACGAAGTGGTTTCTTACACCGCTTTGTTCAAGGAATTCCGCGATGTCTTCGCATGGAGCTACGAGGAAATGCCAGGAATTGACCCTTCAATCATCATGCACAAAATCAAGACTTACCCTGACGCAAAACCGGTTCGACAGAAACTCCGCCCAGTTCACCCCAAGAAACTGGCAGCTATAAAGGCAGAAGTTGAAAAACTTCTAAAATATGGCTTCATCTACCCCATCCCTTTGACGGAATAGGTCTCTAACCTCGTTCCGGTTGCCAAGAAACAAGGGACCATCCGTGTTTGCGTAGATTATCATGATCTCAACAAAGCTTGTCCCAAGGACAACTACCCTACGCCTTTTATCGATCAGATCATTGATAATTGCGCGGGAAGTGTAATCTTATCTTTCATGGATGGATTTTCTGGATACAACCAGATTGAAATCTTACCTGGTGATCAACATAAGACAACCTTCATCTGCCCTTGGGGCACTTTCACCTACCGAAAGCTACCTTTTGGCCTTAAAAATGCTGGTGCTACCTTCCAGCGAGCCATGTCGTACGCTTTCCACGACATCAAGCATATCGCAGAACCTTACCTCAATGATTTAACCACCCATTCATCCAACCGACCCGATCACATTGGGCACTTGCGAGCAATTTTTCTTCGATGTCGCTTCTATCGTATTCGACTAAACCCACATAAATGCATTTTCGCTGTTGAATCCGGCCGACTCCTTGGTTTCATCATCTACAAAGACGGGAGCAGGGTGGATCCCTTGAATATCAAGGCCATCCTAGCCTTACCTCCACCCACCAACTTAACCCAACTTCAAAGTTTGCAAGGCAAAGCAAACTTTCTTCGCCGTTTCATCTGCAATTACGCCGATATCACTAAAGGATTTATGCGGCTACTGCAAAAGAACATCCCTTTCATCTGGGATGACACTGCCCAACGGTCATTCGACGCTCTCAATCACGCTTTGACCCACGCTCCTTTGTTACATCCTCCCGAATACACAAAGGATTATATCCTTTACTTGGCCTCTTCTACTTCTACCATTGCGATGGTGTTAGTTCAAGAAGACTCTAATGGCGAAGAACACGTGATTTATTATCTGAGCAAGAGTCTATTCGGACCCGAACTCAGATATTCGCATGTTGAGAAACTGGCTATGGCAGCCGTCATTGTTGTCCAAAGATTCTGCCACTACATCCTATTACGCACCACCACGGTAATCGCAGACTCTAACCCCATGTACCACGTCTTGACGCGTCAAGTACTTGGGGGAAAATATTCGAAATGGATCGTCATTCTTCAAGAATTCGATCTCGAGTTTACAAAGGCTAAAGCCAAAAAATCCCTGGTGTTTGCCGAGCTCATTTGTGCTCTCCCTGGTGCCAATGAAAACATTGAACCTAGAGATTCTCTCCCCGATGAATCTCTCTTCCTCATCAACACTTCTGACCCTTGGTACGAAGATATTCTCCTCTACCTTCAAACTCAACGTTTTCATCCCAACATCTCTCGTGAAGAACGTCGACGCATCCGCCACCACTCTCGTCGTTACCTCATCCTCGGTGACACTTTATATCGTCGGGGCATTGACACCATTCTTCGGCGATGTCTGATTCACGAAGAGGTTGAACGCGTTTTGAACGATTGTCACCTTGGCGCTTGTGGCGGTCACCTTTCCGGGATGGCCACAGCCCAAAAAATCCTACGTGCCGGCTACTTTTGGCCCTTGATTTTCAAAGATTGCATCGAGGCCGTCAAAAAATGCCCACCCTGCCAAATCTTCAACAAGAAGGCACACAGCCACCCCACTGCGCTGCACTCCATTATTGCCATCGGCCCCTTTTCCAAATGGGGTATCGATTTCATGCAGTGTAAGCCTACCTCAGCCGGGGGGCACGGTTACATCATCGTCGCCGTCGACTATTTCACAAAATGGGCTGAGGTTATGCCTACCTTTCTGAACGATGGCCGTACTGCAGCTCTATTCCTCTTTAACCACATCATTACTCGTTTTGGCGTACCACATGCCATTGTCACCAACCATGGTGCACACTTCAAAAACCAGATGATGAGCGAGTTACACGTCAAATTGGGTTTTTGCCATGAAAACTCATCCCCTTACTACCCTCAAGAAAATGGACAAGTTGAGGCCATAAAAAAAGTCCTAAAAACCATGATCCAATGCATGGTAGGGGAAAACAAGACATCGTGGAATTTACAACTATTTTCCGCTCTCTGGGCCTATCGCACGTCTGTGAAAACCTCAACTGGATTCACTCCTTTCCAGTTGGTCTATGGCATTGAGGTCGTCCTACCAATCGAGTGTGAAATTCCACCACTTAAATTGAAAGTAGAACTCCTGCCCCATACTTCTGTGGAAGAAGAACGATTATTGTATCTATCCAAGCTGGACGAAACACGCCATGATGTTGCTCTCGTTAATGAGGCACATCAGAAATGAATTAAGAGTCAATATGACAAAGTCGTCCAACCTCGAGCCTTTGTAGAAGGAGACTTAGTCCTCGTTTATGACCAAGCACACGATAAATTGGGAACAGGAAAGTTAGAACCTATGTGGCACGGTCCTTACATCGTGAAGCGTGTTTTACACAGAGGTGCTTACGAACTAGTAGATCATGATGGAATTTCCCTGGGAGAGCCCCGAAACGGGCTTTACCTCAAAAAATACTATGCTTAGATCACCTAGCATATGTACTTTGTACATTATTGTATTTTAGTTTGGTGTGTCTTTTCTTTCGCGTGCTCGAGTCTTTACCGTTGCCACTCATGACTGTGCCCATGTTTTCATGCGCAGATGACGTCTACCTTTCCTATCTTTTTTGGGTTCGCGGATGGCGCCAGCCGACATACCCGGAACCTTGCTTCGGCAGCATGGGTTATTTATCAGTTTGACGAGGTGGTGAGTTCAGGAGGCATCTGTTTAAGACCAGCAACCAACAATATGGCAGAATACCACGCTGTCATTGGACTGCTAACCCAAGCCTCCTCCCTAGGTATCTCTCGTATCATTATTTACTTAGACTCCCAACTCGTGGTTTATCAACTCAACCGCATCTACGCTATCCGTAGTCCTATCCTACTACGTCTACACTTGCAAGTTCGTCGTCTTGAACGAATGTTTGATTACATTGAATATAGACACATTCCGAGAGAACTTAATAGTGTTTCAGATTCATTAGCTAATTATATCATGGATCGGTATCTTGCCCACAGATAAGATTCAAGGAAAGAAAAAATTGTACATTACATGTAAATTAAAACACATCACAGACATCATCATGTACAAATCATCGGCATCATAAAAACTCGAAACTGTATATATATATATATATGGCGTGACTGAAATGTTTGCATTAAATCAAAAAGTGTGTAGAAGAGAAAAATATTGGGTCCATCCACCCATACGACATCGCCAGACAAGGCATAAAAAAAACATGATCGTGGGGAGACTCTAATCTCCCCGCACTACGTTGTGCTGTGAGTAACACACTACTGCACGCACTACACGCCTTAATAGAGAATTGATGTTCTCTGGCACTCCTATAGTGTGTCACTGCAGATGCAAAGGCACATCCCCCCTCCGCAGAGGAGGGATTCCCATAGTAAGGCCTTGGAGGTTTCTTTCGACCTCCCAGAGACCCACCACTGGTACCATCAGATCTGCCGCCGCTGGGGCGCCTCCACGACGTCCTGGTACTGGTAAATCAACAGGGCACACTACTCCCTTGTCTGCGCATTGGAAACAAAATATCTGATAAGACTCTTTTACATACCCAAAAAAATACATATACACCAAAAACTTAAAAAACAAAACTAGACAAGGTACAGCTTGGTTTCTTACCTGACTCGTCCCAATCTTCCCCCACGGGAAAAATCAAGTCCATACTCCCACGGAAGTCCACATCGGCGTATGGGAAGTCCTCTATCCAGAGGTACTGCCGTCTCAACCAGGCAAATAAATCACCATTAAAGTGGAACTCTGACTCTGAAACTAGTCTTGGAGACAGACTAGTCCACCTCGCCATCCGAGGTTCGTCCACTGGAAGTACTGCCAATGCTATATGAGGTTGCATCTGAGGGATGCGCTCTAGGAAGAATGAGACCAAGAACGAGCCATAGTCGAACTGCTTTTAGCCATTCCTGCACCATGAGATCTGTTCCTTCACATTCTGAAGGAACGCTGCACTCCAAATGAACAGTGTTGGCTCTAAACACTGAACACCATAGGCTACCTATGATCTCGATGCCAAATGAGCACTAGTGCTACCAGTCATGCTTGTGATAGAAAATAATATAGATCGAAGAGGTATATCTCGTATATCCTTGATAGGGATCCTACCCCCTACCAACCTTGCTCCCAGAATACAGTGACGTGCCAGATACACGTCCACCTGCTCAGGTAATGCCCTCTGCCCTGTAAAAGCTATGGGGACCCCTCTCTTTGAGAGGCCGGTCAGAAAGTACACATCTTCCAACTCAATGGTTAGGAGTTGTGTACCAATATGGAATCCATGTTCCATAACATCCCAAAGGCCAATCATGTGCTCAAGAAATAGAATCTCTCTTTTCATTTTTTGCAATTTGAAAAACTTGAGCAAGCCGCAAGCTCTCAAAGAAGCGCACGTATGGGGGCTCCGTAGAGCAGCTAAATCATCCATCTCGTTTTCCTGCTCTTTCCATTCAATCACGATTGCCGAATACACCTACAAAACAAAAAATCAAGATTTTCATCATTCCTCACGTTTTTGTGATTTCGGCGATTTTCAAAAAGAATTTTAAAACATAAAATAAAATGCCCATGACATCTAAAAGAAACCAATCATCCTTTCTAACCACCACACCCTTTAATATTTACCAAACAATGATTAAAACATGGTAAAAATGAAAAACTATTTGAGGGGGTGCGTGGGCCCATGAGGGGAATTTTCACAAGTTTCTTTTGCTAAAATGGTCGGTCTAATCAATTGCAAGGGTGTAGACATCCTAACAACCCTTCTCCAATGCATTTTTGTGAAAGATTCTCCCCATTTCATTAACTTTTAAAAGGAGGCCGATTTGGTTCAAAAAGGGGCGACCTAGGGCTTTGTGTTTTAAATTAATAATTCCATGAAAATCAACTTGAAACCATGCAATTGAAATAGCAAGGAATGAACACCTACCTGGTTCGAACGGTGTGTGAACTGATCGATCGTAGCTCCGACAACGAGAAAAACAAGATTTGCTCCGATTGAGATTCTCCAACACTCCACAAATCCTTGCAAATAAAATGGTAAATAAATTTCCAAATCAATTGTTATTTGTAGAATTTCATTCTTTTTATAAGGTATGGTCATTTTGGGTTTCTCTAACGGTGTAAATGGCTTCACTAATCTCTGGTTTATAGTTTCTGGCATCGCAGGTTTCTTGGCAGTTCTAATGAATCTTTCACCTTGTCGTGTTTATGAGCATAGTCTTAGTTCGTTCTCGAGCTCGACAATATGAGAACGTAACCAGGTAAACTTTTATCTCTTTTTCGGACCCGTACGGATACGATCACACGAAAAAGGAACCCCCCTGGAGTCTCCTTTAAACCCTTTTCAGATTCTCTAAATATATAAAGATTGTCAAGTGATCTTGCTTCCTTTCACACTCGTTAAAAGGTCAGAAAGGGCGTCTTTCGAGCGATAGTTTAACCCTTTTTCGGTCTCGTTGGACTACTGCACGAAAAAGTCACTCAGAGAGTTCTCTTTTAAGTGTTTTTCCAAACTCTATAATCCCGAAAAACCTTCGAGTTTTCTGTCCTTGGACTCGTTAAAAACATACATCGACAGACCCATATGGGACCGAACCCTTACTTCTTCCGGTTCATTAAACAAAGGAAGAGGAACTTACCGAAGGTGAGTTATATCAAGCATGTGTTATCCTCCTCGAGCTCATTAAATAAAAAAGAGGTACTCATCTATCTGGATGGGGGAAAAAATTGAAAGGATCAAGCCAAGCAGTCTCTTGAGAACATCATCTAGCACTTCTTAGAGTCGCCCTTGAACACGACACTTTGTCACTTTGCATATATCGTAACCTGCTGAACCTCTGCACTGAGCCAATCCTCCAAGTTCCTTTCACTCCTGTGGATCACCCGACACAAGTCACAGTATCCATTGTGCAACTTTGGTCCATGTCATGTTTTGATGTTGTGCCTCAGTGTTCAAGGGAAGTATCCGCCTTGAGAGTCAACCATCCCAAATATCTTGTCTCAAAAAACCCGTTTCAGTCCATGTTCTTTTGATCTACCAATTACATCTTTATACACTTTTCGCGTCGTTGATGGGGTATACATCAAGGCCCTCCTTCGACAATTCTGTTCCTGTCGACTCCAACACATTATCCGAGAATTAGACTTAGAAACTAATTAGTACTTTGGGACCTTCATGCCTCAATGGCAGGCCTCCTCACATTCGACAGTAGGTTTACATCATTGACTTCTGATCGAATGATTCCACGGATGTTCGACTTCATCTCATCTATTCACGTTCGGTGGAATGTAATAAGGTACCTTGGGAATCATTGACATTAATGGTGATCTCCCTCGCACTTGTTAACGGTTTACCTCATTGACCGGTAATCAAGTGGTTTCTGCCATGTTCGACACCAAGACATCTATTCACATGGTTAGAATCGTATCGCGCAGGGATTGGTAAGAAGACCCTGGGTTGAGTAATTCACTTTGATATATGTTTCGCCCAGGTTGCGAAGGCGTTCTGGACAAAGAACACATACATTGTTACATAGATCCACTTTGTATTGGTCGTGGCTATGTCTTATCATCTCATAGATCCACTATGTATTCTTCGTGGCTACGATCAGTCTGAGTCATTACAGTATAGATCCACATTGTATCTTCGGTGGCTATACCCTTTTATCAAAACAATTATGGATCCGCAGTGTATATTATGGCGGCCATATCTCAAATCTTGATCATCCAAGCATAGGTATGCCTGCCTTGGGTCCCGGAATATGTCATGATATTTGTTGGATGTTTGTGTGCAGCTTCCGTCAGGTTCTCCGAGTCTATACCCTTGCTTGAACGTCTACAAAGTATTTCAGTCATCAGTTCGCATCTTCTGACTTCGTACTTTGGGGGGCATTCTGTTACACGTCAAAATTGCTCAACTGGATAAGTGTCGCATTGTCCCTATCAATCGTCGTAAGTGTCGCATCTTCCCTGCAACTTTTGTAAGTGTCACAAGTTGGTCACTAGTGTCACAAACAATGTTCAGACATAATTCCATGATAACGACACTAAGGAGACACTTATAACATCTCACATGACTGATTTGAAGAAGGAGAACTGGTTTACTGGAGTAAAATAACTCTTGACACCTGAAAGGAACCCTGAAACAGAGGTTTGGAGGGGGAACGCTCCCCTACTTCAGCTGTAGAAGTGCTAATGCTCCCCTATAATGCTTCAGGGAGCGTTATAACGCCCCCCAGCCCCTTTTGGAGGAGCGTTGCCCATCCTGAGAGCGTTGGCGCTTCCCCAAGGCTTACCAGGGAGCGCTACAACGCTCTGAGGCCCCTTCTGAGGGAGCACTCCCTATTCTGGGTCAGTTGTTAGCCCGTTGAGGAGAATGAGGAAAGGATCTTTCGAGATTAGAAGGAAATTGTGCTCGAATTCTTGTTTTCATCAAGAGATCCCTGATCTAAGGAGAAGGTTCCCAACTTGTTCTAAAGATAACTCAAGAGGTTAAGCTCCTCTTAACCTATATAAACAGGCTCTATGATGGTGGAAAGGGGGGAGATATGAACATATGAAACTTATGATCTTGGAGGAAACCCACAGTTAGCCAAAGAAGAGTGATCAGTGAAGTTGTTGTTATCCAGGTCGTGGATCTTTCAGGCAAGGGTTAGACGAAGGGGACTCGACGAAGCTGTCACACTCGCATCTACGATTGTAAGCACTGTTGTCGTTATTCTCATTAATATGACACGCTTGGCCTGTTTCTTTCTAGTTTGTGTCTGATATTGCATGAACTTATCATTAACTGATAGATCTGTTTTCAAGCTAATATCAATAGAGTAGGAAGTGGTCGTATCTTGTTTTGTCCACAGAGCTCAGTGAGGAGCAAAGGATTGGTAGCGCAAATCGGAGCGTGCAGGGACAAATGTCGATTAAGAGGTACTTTTGTTATCCTTCCTTCTCATGTATTAGTTTAGATAGATTTGAAAGAAATTCAGTGTCCACATTAAGCATTTTTCTGTCTAGGGTTAAGGTCAAGCCTTAGAGGCGATCTACCTGTCCGCAGGGAGATTTTCCTACAACAACCATCTTATCAGTTGTGAAATTGAACCAGTGTAGTGTTGTGATGTGCCAGCCTAGTGCTGTGATGAGGTATCATTTTTATTGATACATATTGATGTAGATGATGATGGCATTCTTTCGAGAATGATGATGTTGCCGATGAAGAAAACTTTCGATGACTCATAAATATGCCAGCCAATGTTCCAAGATGATATTGACAATACTGTCCTCCTGATGCCACTGATGATGCAGGCCTCTCTCACATGATGCTGCTGAAGAATACCCTTCTTGTTAAGGGGGAGTGTTGAGATAATGTAACTGCAAAGAGTATTCTTATTATTATTTGATATATTATTTATAGGATTAATCCCCATTGTGGATTAATCATGTCGGTAATTGTATTAGGACCAAATATCCTTTTGTGGATTGGTCAATTGATAATTATAATAGGTAGAATAAGAAGTCAGCCCCAGTAGTTAATAAGAAGACCCAGAAATACAATAAAGGTGGGTTTACCCACCCAGATTGAGAAGTCGGCCCTGCCAGTGAAGAGACACTTCACATGTGCCAGAACTTGTATAAATACAGGAGGCTAGGGCCTCATTTGAACACAACTCACTTGCTCAATTTGAGAGACAAGTTCTGATCTGTTACTGGCAAAGGAGAGAGGGAGAAGAGTGGCGCATCTTTTGGAGAGGACTTTCTGTATTGGTTTGAGTTATCTCTTGAACATTGTATTGGCAATTTATGATAAGGAAGTTTTTGCTCGGTTTTCTTCCCCTAGAGGGTTTCCCAGGATAAATGTTGTGTCTCTTGTGAATGTGTATTTTTCAGTGATCTTGTTCTTATATTGCTCTTATCTACTGAAATGTAAAGAACTATAATAATGGCATCAAACATTAATAGAAAGTGCCACTACAAACTTCCTTTTTCTCATCCAACTGATTGCTCCTCAAAATAGGTTAAACACATACTCGCTTGTAGTTCTTCTATGATTCAAATCTCTAGTCCAGTATGCATTCAAAAACACATTTATTTCCAACACTTTTTCCAAGAATGTTCTTCCTTGGTAGCCCAATCCATAACTACTAGTGCCACACAAATACATGAAAGCTCCCATTACTATTTTCCAATCATCCTTCCCCGATTTTGACATATACCTACCTAAACCTCCCACTGCATGTGAAATGTATGATCTAGTACATACCATTGCATACATCAAACTACCAACCACACTCGCATATGGAACACAAGATATGTCTTCCTCCTCTTCCTATGTCTTGGGACACTAATCCACATACAAATTTACACCTATGGGAATAGGGACCCTCATCGGTTTGTATTCCTACATATTAAACCTCTCTAATATTGTCTCAACATATTTTCTTTGATCTGACCATAGTTTCCTATTTTTCCGATCTCTTTTAATTTCCATGCCCAAAATTAAATTTGCATCACCAAGATCCTTCATGTCAAATTTAGAGGACAACTGAGTTTTTACATCCTGGATAATCTTCTTGTTGCTTCCTATCAACAACATGTCATCCACATACAACACCAAATAAATCAAATGATCACCAATTAATTTAAAATACACATAGTGATCCTCTTTTATTCTTGTGAATCCAATTCCCAACATATAAGTATCAATTTTGTTATACCACGTCCTTGGTGATTGTTTTAAACCATACATGGACTTTTTCAGCTTGCATATCAACTCGTTCTTCCCTTCACAAAAATCCTTCTAGATGCTTCATGTATATTTCTTCTTCTAGATCCCCATGTAGGAATGCTTTCTTCACATCCATCTCTTCTACTTCAAAATCAAACACAACAACAACATATAACATAAATCTAATAGAATTTAACTTGGAAACATAAGAAACATTATCACGAAAATCGACTCCCTCAACCTGGGAATAACCCTTTTCTACTAACCGATATTTTCATTTCTTCACTTTTCCTTATGCATTCATCTTCTTTTTAAATACCCATTTGCTTCCAATGGGATTTCTTCCAATTAGAAACTCCACTAGATCCCAAGGATCATTCTTATCCAAGGTTGTCATTTCTTCAACCATGGCCTTTTTCTAGAGTTTTCCATCCTATGACTCCACTGCCTCCCTAACAGTTCTAGGATCATCATCGGTAATAAACAAAGTAAAATTTGAATGGAAATTAGGTGGAGTATACCTTTCCGGTAGCCTTTTTTCCCACACTAATCTCCTCAATACTGGAGTGTGAAGATCTTCTTCTTATCATTCTTGTTCTTATGTAGATTCTGATTCATCATACTTTGGCTCAAACTTTATTTTCTCTGGTTCTTCCTTACTTGGTAGGAATTCGTGTTTGACAACATCCTTCATTTCTATAAATACCACATCTTCGATATACGGAACATTCTTAGTTTTTGGGTTCCAAATATTATAACCTTTGAGACCATATTTATACGTAATAAAGATACACTTTTCAATCTTCTTATCTAGCTTACTCTTATTTCCTTTTGGAATATGAACATAGGCCTCGCATCCAAATACCTTGATATGTGTGAGAGAGGGTTTCTTACCATTCCATATCGTGTGTGGAGTCTTGTCATCCAGTGTTGACGAGGGTGATTGATTGTCCAGGTAAAATGTAATACCTATTGTCTCTACCCATAATTCTTGCCCCAACCTGGAATCACTAAGAATGAACCTTTATTTTTCCATCAGTGTCATGTTCATCCTTTCTGTAACTCCATTTTGTTGAGGTGTATATGTGTTAATGTTTATGCCATTATTATAGTTCTTTACATTTCAATAGATAAGAGCATCATAAGAACAAGATCACTGAGAAATACACATTCACAAGAGACACAACATTTATCCTGGGAAACCCTCTAGGGGAAGAAAACCCAGCAAAAACTTCCTTATCATAAATAGCTTATACAATGTTCAAGAGATAACTCAAACCAATACAGATAGTCCTCACCAAGAGATTCACCACTCTTGTCCCTCTCTCCAATTGGCAATTGCAGCTTGCCTCATAAGAGAATGAGCAAGTGAGTTGTGTGTTTGAAGTGAGGCGCTATCCTCTTATTTATACAAGACTAGCACGTGTGAAAGGTCACAACTGGCAGGGTCGATGTCTCAGTCTGGGTGGGTAAACCCACCTTTAATTAATTCTGGGTCTTCCATAATAACTGTTGGGGTCGACTTCTTATTCTGCCCTTTGAAATTGTCCGATGACTAATCCGCAGAAGGGGATTTGGTCCTTATATAATTACCGACATGATTAATCCACAATGGGGATTAATCCAATAAAAATAATAATAATAATGACATGATTAATCCACAATGGGGATTTAATCCAATAATAATAAGAATTCTCTTCGCAGTTACATTATTTCAACACTCCCCCTTAACAAGAAGGGTATTCTTCATCAGCATCAGTCGAGAGAGGTCTGCATCATCAGTGGCATCTGGAGGACAGTATCATCAATATCATATTGAAACATTGGCTAGTACATTTACAAGTCATTGGAAGTTTTCTTCATCAACAGCATCATCATTCTCGAAAGAATGTTATCATCATCTGCATCAAATATGTATCAGTAAAAATGATACCTCATCACAACACTAGGCTGGCACATCACAGTACTACACTAGCTCAGTGTCACAACGGTTAAGCTGGTAGCTCAGTGTCAATCACATCTTGCTTTACGTCTAACAACTAGGTCAGAAGCAAGTAATATCATCATCTCGCTTTACGTCTAACAACT
>ML831634.1:3885-15214 GCA_009831015.1 Picea engelmannii | reverse complement strand
CCCACCTTAGGAAGAAATGGTTTTCATTGCATCAAGTACCCAGTGAAGCTTTTGTTGAATTTGAACCTTGGTGAGTTGCTTGCCTTGTTGAAGAAGTTGTCATGCTTAGCTTATTGAAGGATATTATGAACCTGTTGTTGGAGGGGTTGGATCTGTTTAACCAATATATATGAATTATCTCCCTAAGTGTGGGAGGAATCTATCGATGAATATGCAACATAAAGAAAATGAAGGGATTTATCATAACTTAGTTTGACTGGGCAGTGTGGAGGCACCCCCGCAGGTGCAGTAGGAATATCTTGGTGCTCTTCTACAATATTGTTGATCTACTTCAGTTGGATATAAGGGTCTTGGGTTGAGGCTATAATGGTTGCAGTTTACTTCTCTTCTGAATATATTGTGAAGAGGCTAAACTTTGTAGTATGAGAGATTACTTTGCGACATTGTTTTGTCGGGAAAATAGTCTGAACTACCTCTGGTATCTTGTAGGGATCACCCCCCAGAGTAATAATGATGCTACGGGGTTGAGACTCATAAATAACATGATGCCTCCACATATATGGGTGTCCTAAAAGAACATCACATAATTCTAGTGGGGAAACATCACATGGTACCTCATCCTTGAAGGGATTGATGTCGTATGACAAGCAACATTGTTGGCTAACACAAAGATCTCATCCCTAGCCAAGCCATCCAATATTGTATGGTTGTGGGTGTGGTGTTTTCTATAAATCCAAATTCTTGATGAACTCTGTTGAGATGAGTTTCTTCTAGCTTCTGCTACCAACAATAAAATGCAGCGGGGTCCCATTCACCCACATATGTTAATGAAAAAAGCACTCCTTCTCCTCAGGATCATCTAGTTCTTTTGGTTAGATTGTTCCAGTCATGATAGTAGTAGTGGGTTTTGCATAAATTATCTGTCTCCTTTTATTATTGTCTGAATTAGAGTCTGATTTGGGGCTTGGTTTTGTTTCTTTGAGATTGGATACCAATGAATTTTGAGTGACATTCATCGGTATTGTGCCAAGGGATTTTGTGGAAGCTGCACCACTTTCCAGTGTCCTTCTTCGTCTTCTCATTGATCTTCTTTTCCTATAGCTGGGACTACTTGTCTTGAGGGTATCTATTCTAGGGATTAGGGTTTCCTTTACCATACTTTGGTTGTTGTATATTTGCAAACCAAAGTTACCTCTTGTTATGGTGCTTAAATTTCTGCTCGATCTTGATAGCATATCGATAAGTTGTTAATTTTTTAGACCCCAACCCAGTTTCAATCTCGTTGATTTTTCAGCCAATGTTAAATGCCCGAAGCAAGTTTTACATCAGCATAAGAAAAAAATTAGCAGAAAATAAACTTCAGAACTAAAACATGAGGATTCTGAACATCGTTTTAAGTGTAGAAATGAAAAATCAACAGTATGCAAAACTCAGAAAATTTAGACACAAGAATTTTTGGTCTAACTTTGACCCTAGAAAAATCCACAAGGGGAAAACTAGTGAGAGAGGGAGATTTTTATTATTTAGGAGAGTCAGAGAATTCTATTACAGCATATTCATCTTCACAAATTTAAATGACAAACTTATCTCGACAATTGTGCCAAATCTTCACATAGGAAAATGAGCCAAACTCCTAAAAAATTCTTCCCAGAATTTTCTGCAATAAATTACAGGTCTACTCCTCGATTTCTATGCCTCCAAATTGCTGTACGACCACCTTGAAATTTGTGCCAACTACCTCAACCCAAAATAGAGCAATAAATGTTGTGCGACCGCCTTGGGAAACATGCCAAAACTTCCAGAAAACAAAACAAATATTTTAGCTTGAAATCTATGCCAAACGAACAGTCGTACGAACCATATGAAATCTGTACAGTACGTACTGTACTTTTTGTCTCGATTTATGTGCCATTTTTCCTATTGTACAAAATTTGAAAATCCATACAGTACGGCCTTTTCTACTAGACTGTACTTTGCCTTGATTTATGTGCCTTCTCTTCTTGTTGTATGACCTGCCCTCAATGTTGTCCTTCCTGCCTCGATTTTTGTGCTAGTTTGTTGCCTTGGGATGCATTCCCTAGCTCTCAAAAATGGATGCTCTCTTGCTGCTCGAAAATGCTCTCTCTCTTACTCTCTCAAAATTGATCCAACTACCAAAGAATGGGTGCGCCCTCTTTCCCTAATCGACCTCATGAGGGAAGGTGAGGGGTTTTCTAAGATAACATTTGAGATTAGATTAGTTGAGTGGTTGAGATTTGGTGTCTCTTCACTCACCCCCACTTTAGTCATAAAGTTACCTTTTAATTTGCATCTCACAAATTAAATGACTAGGACCCACATTAGGCACTTTCTCCCCCTTAGGCGCCTAGGGAAGAGAAACACTTGCCTTGGTACTTTATTTAATTAAAATTTTTAACACTCCCTCATAACGAAGAAAGTGTTACTCACCACTCCAAACTTGTCCCTGAAAAATACAAACTTGCCCTTGTTTAATGCATTGGTCAGTATGTCTGCAACCTGATCATATGTAGATATGTACTATAGATCCACAACTCCTCTCTTAACATAATCACGGATGAAGTGATATCGAATTTTGATATTCTTTGACCGGTCATGAAAAAATGGATTCTCTGAGAGTTTGATGCAACTCTGATTATCACAGTAAATCATGGTAGTCCTCAACTGCACACTGAACAATCCCACCAGCATCTTGTGAAGCCAAAGGGCCTCAAAACTGGCCTGACTAACTTCCATATACTCAGCCTCTACCAAACTCAAACCCACTGACTTCTGCTTCTGATTGAACCATGACACAACTGTTGATCCCAATCTGAAGAAGCACCCTAAAGTGTTTTTCCTGTCACTTACACATCCTACCCATACTGAGTCTGTATAGCCAACTAGATGAACTCCATATCCTCTATGATATTCCAAACCATAAATCTACCGTACCACAAAGATACTTGAGCACATGTTTTGCTACCACCCAATGCACTCTCCTAGGCTCCACCATGAACTGACTGAGAGTGTTGACAACAAAACAAATATTTGGCATGGTATTGACCAAATACATCAATGACCCGATCAACTGACGATACAAAGTGGAATCCACCAATTGTGACTCAGAAGCATGAAGCTTCTTCCAGTTGGTAATCATGGGAGTGGTCATGGGCCTACTATCTCCCATCTAAAATCTGCTCAGAATGTCACACACATAATTCCCCTATCCTAGGAAGATGTGTCTAGGCTCCTGCCAAACCTCCAATCCCAAAAAGTAATGCATCAGTCCGATATCAGTCATCTCAAACTCTGAAGCAAGGCTCTCCTTACAGCTGTTGATGAGTCTGTCTGCCCCTGTAATGAAAATATCATCCACATATAGCAGAAGAATGAGAGGATCCTCTCCAACCACAATGAAGTATAGGTTGGGATCCGCCTCACTCTTCTCAAAACCCAACTGCTGCAAATAGGCATCTATCCTCGAATACCAAGCTCTGGGAGCTTGTTTCAGCCCATACAATGCCTTCTTCAGTCTACACACATGAGACTCTCTCCCATGCACCTCAAATCCCAATGGTTGCTCAATATACACCTCCTCCTCAATAAGACCATTTAGAAATGTGGTCTTCACATTCATCTGGTGGATCTTCCAACCCATCTTTATTGCAATGGAGATCACTACCCTGATTGAAGTGTATCTAGCAACCGGCGCAAAGGTATCATCATAGTCAACTCCCTCAACATGTGAAAACCCCAGAGCCACAAAATGAGCTTTGTACTTCTCAATGATGCCATCCGCAGCATGCTTTAGCTTGTAGAGCCACCTGGAAGTCACTACTGACTTCCCCTCAGGTCTAGGAACAACTTCCCAGACATCATTCTTCATGATGGAATTGTACTCTTCCATCATGGCATCTCTCCATACATGTCTACTAGTGGACTCCACAAAATTCGAAGGCTCAGACTCCCAAATACTTCTCACCATCACGATGTAGCTGCAAAACCTCTCGGGAGGTTTACTCTCCCTCACTGCATGTCTGGGATTCCCCACTGAACACTGTGCCTCCCTCAAAGTGTCTTGAAGCCACTTGGGATTCCTTCTCTCTGAAGTAGTATCCTGTGGAGGGGACTCTCCCTACTCAACCCCATCTCCTGAAGACAATGATCTTGTAGTAGACTCTGAAGTACCTGATCCTGAAACCTGTGGACCAGTAGCCTATGAACCTGAACTCTGTGGCCTTATCACCTGTGAACCTGTCATCACCGAATCTGGTGTTCCCAAACTTTGTGTCACTATAGTCTACTGCGGGCTCACCTAAATCTGAGATGAAGACTACTCACCTCTGTCTGTCCCTCTAGACATCCTAAAGGCTCTGTCCTCCTCAAATATGACATCCCTCCTCGAGACAGTCTTCCTCAAAGAAGGAAGGTACATACGGAAAGCCTTTGAAGTCTCACTGTACCCAACAAAGATCCCTCTCTCTGCCATGGGATCCAGCTTTGTCCTCTTCTTAGAAGAGACAAATGAATAAGTGATGCACCCAAAAATCCAAAAGTGCCCCACCTCAGGCTTCTTCCCAGAGAAAGCCTCCTCAAGAGTCATGCTCCCCATAGCCCTATGAAGACTCTTGTTCTAAAGATAAACTACAGTGTAGCATGCCTCAACCCATAGAAATAGTGGCATCCCCTGATCATGTAGCATGACTCTCACAGCCCCAATAATGGCCCTATTCTTCCTCTCTACAATCCCATTCTACTGCGGTTTGTAAGGAACAATCAACTCCCTCCTGATGCCCTCTCCTGCACAAAATTACATGAACACATTGGAGGTATACTCACCCCCATTGTCCGATATCAGGACTCTAATTTTCTTCCCTGTCTAGCTCTCCACAAGAGCTTTGAACTCTTGGATCCAACTGAAGACCTGTCCTTTGGTATTCATGAAGAAAATCCAGGACTTCCGAGAAAATTCATCAATGAATACAACATAGTATAGGGAACCAATCAACGATGCCAAAGACATCGGGCCACATACATATGAATGCATAAGATCAAGTATCCCTGCTACTCTACTGTCACTTCTCAGAAAAGTAGTCTTGGTGTACTTTCCCAAAGTACACCCCTTGCACAACTCATGGTTCTCTAAACTAAAATCAAGAACTCTCGTCGCCATCTCCCTCAGAAATATCAAAGCCCCATGGTGCAAATGTTCCATCCTCATGTTCCATATATCACATAGGTCATTGTTGTTGCTGGTAGAATGAATCAATGCTCTCGCTGGATGGAACAAAAACTTGTACAACCTCTCATGTCTAGTACCAATCACTTTGGCCGAAGTGATGCTAGACCCTCTGGGGAAAACAAGCACCTTCCCATCATGGAACAATATCTCATAGCCCTTCTCCTCAATAGTAGAAATTGACACTAAGTTCTTCTTCAAGCCCAGAACATATAGAACCTCTGTCAAAGTCATAGGAGGCAAAGACTCCCTCCGAAATGATACGGTCCCAAAACCAACCACCTTGACCTCTTGGTCATCTCCAAGCACTACCTTTGCATCTCCACACTGAGTAAGATCTGTCAAGTGCTCACAAACTACTATCATATGGTGAGATGAACCACTGTCAATATACCAAGTATCTGGAGTAGTGGTCCTCGAGGATAGACACACAATCAAGGAAAATTCCTTGTCAAACTTAGTGGAAAAATCTTCCACCTCTGTTGAAGCTGTTGTTTGTTTCTTCTTCCTGTTTGGACACTGTCCTTCATAGTTCCCAAACTTATGGCATGTAAAGAACTTGAATTTTCTCATGTCTTTCTTCCCTTCACCCTTGGGCTTCTGTCCTCCCTTTGGACCCTTTTTGAACTTCTTCTTGCTAGTGGTAGCAAGAGCCACATTCTCCTCCTCATGACCTATATATGAACTTCCATGTACATAACCTCTCTGGGTCTCCTCCTGAACAAAGTCATCCCAAAGACGTTCCCTACCAGGAAGATTCTCCCTAGCAACAATGCCCTCCACAAAAACAACCCATTATTTGGAAACACCATTCAATGTTGTTCTCACAACATCACTGTTAGCTATGGCTTCTCCCATAGCTCCAAGCTCACCCCTCACATGTTTCAATCTAGTAAGGTATGTGACTACATTTTCAGCCTTGGTCATTTTTATGCTCTTTAGTTTTTCCCTCAAAACCATCTTTCGGTTCTCATTTGTACTCTGGTACAATTTAGTCAAAGACTCCCACATCTCATAGGCATGTCTCTTCCCTTTCAAGTGAGGAATCAAATGATCCTTGATGGCATTAGGAATAAATCTCTTAGCCTTGATACTCTTCTTATTATAGGCTGCAAGAAGAGTAGCATCAGTAGGTACCACAACAGGATGAGTAGTGGTATTCTCCACAATATCCCACACCTCATTTTCTTGCAAAAGAAAGATCATCCTCTCCTTACAAGCACAAAAATTTTCCACCCCATCAAGTCTATCCTCAACTCTCAAACCAGTAGTCGTTGACCCTTTTCTGCTAAAAATATTAAATTCAAAAATCTTCCCTATAAAGTGACTACTGTCCCAATTTTCCGTCTATTGAAATCTCTGCTTCCCTTCAACTCAGCTCTGATACCATGTTAATTTTTCAGACCCCAACCTAGTTTCAGTCTCGTTGATTTTTCAGCCAATGTTAAATGCCCAAACCCATTTTTACATCAGCATAAAAAAAAACTTAGCAGAAAATAAACTTCAGAACTGAAACATGAGGATTCTGAACATCGTTTTAAGTGCAGAAATAAAATATCAGCAGTATGCAAAACTCATAAAATTTAGACACAAGATTTGTTGGTCTAACTTTGACCCTGGAAAAACCCACAAGGGGAAAAACAGTGAGAGAGGGAGATTTTTATTATGTAGGAGCTTCAGAGAATTCTGTTACAACATATTCATCTTTGGAAATTTAAATGACAAACTTATCTTGACAACCGTGCCAAATCTTCACACAGGAAAATGAGCCAGACTCCTGAAAATTATTCCCAGAATTTTTTGCAATAAATTATAGGTCTGCTCCTCGATTTTTGTGCCTCCAAACTATTGTACAACCACCTTGAAATTCATGCCAACTGCCTCATCCCAAAACAGAGCAATAATGATGTACGACTGCCTTGGGAAACATGCCAAAACTTCCAGAAAATAGCACAGATCTTTCTTCTTGAAATATGTTCCAAAAGAACAGTCACACTGATTGTATGGACCGTATGAAATCCGTACAGTACAGACTATACTTTCTGTCTCAGTTTCTGTGCCCTTTTTCCTGCTGTACGAAATTCAAAAATTTGTACAGTACGACCTTTTTTGCTCGACTGTGCTTTTCCTCAATTTATGTGCCTACTCTTCTTGATGTACGACCTGCTCAATCCGTATAGTAAGGCCTGCCTTCAATGCTGTCCTTGCTGCATCGATTTCTATGCTAGTTTGTTTCCTTGGGATGCGTGTCCTAGCTCTCAGAAATGGCTACTCTCTTGCTGCTCGAAAATTCTCTCTCTCTTGCTCTCTCAAAATTGATCCAACTACTTAAGAATGGGTGTGCCCTCTTGCCCTAATCGACCTCACGAGGGAAGTTGAGGGGTTTTCTAAGATAACAGTTGAGATTAGATTAGATGAGTGGCTGAGATTTGGTGTATCTTCACTCACCCTCACTTTAGTCATAAAGTTACCTTTTAATTTGCATCTCACAAATTAAATGACTAGGACCCACATTAGGCACTTTCTCCCCCTTAGGCGCCTAGGGAAGAGAAACACTTGCCTTGGTACTTTATTTAATTAAAAATTTTAACACTCCTTCATACCAAAGAAAGTGTTACTCACCACTCCAAGCTTGTCCTTGAAAAATACAAAATTTCCCCTGTTCAATGCCTTGGTGAGTATGTCTGGAACCTGCTCATCTGTAGATATGTATTGTAGCTCCATAGCTCCTCTCTGAACATAATCATGGATGAAGTGATACATAATATCGATATGCTTAGACCGATCATGAAAAAATGGATTCTCCAAGAGTTTGATGCAACTCTGATTATCACAGTAAATCACGATAGGCCTCAACTGCACACCGAACAATCCCACCAGCATCTTGCGAAGCCAAAGGGCCTCACAAATGGCCTGACTAGCTACCATATACTCAACCTCTACCGAACTCAAAGCCACTGACTTCTGCTTCCGACTGAACCAAGACACAACTGTTGATCCCAATTCGAAGCAGCACCCTGAAGTGATTTTCCTGTCACTGAAACAGCCTGCCCAATCTGAGTCTGTATAGTCAACCAGATGAAATCCATCTCCTCTATGATAGTCCAAACCATAATCTACCATACCAAAAAGATACATGAGCACATGTTTTTCTGCCACCTAGTGCACTCTCCTAGGCTCCACCATGAACTGACTGAGAGTGTTTACAGCAAAACAAATATTTGGCCTGGTATTGACCAAATACATCAATGACCCGATCAACTGACGATACAAAGTGGAATCCACCAACTATGACTCAGAGGCATGAAGCTTCTTCCAGTTGGTAATCATGGGAGTGGTCATGGGCCTGCTATCTCCCATATGGAATATGCTCAGAATGTCACACACATAATTCCCCTGTCCCAAGAAGATGTGTCCAGGCTCCTGCCAAACCTCCAATCCCAAAAAGTAATGCATCAGTCTGATATCAGTCATCTCGAACTCTGTAGCAAGGCTCTCCTTACAGTTGCTGATGAGTCTCTCTACCCCTGTAATGAAAAGATCATCCACATATAGAAGAAGAATGAGAGGATCCTCTCCAACCACAATGAAGTATAGGTTTGGATCCACCTCACTCTTCTCAAAACCCAACTGCTACAAATAGGCATATATCCTCGAATACCAAGCTCTGGGAGCTTGTTCCAGCCCATACAATGCCTTCTTCAGTCTACACACATGAGACTCTCTCCCATTCACCTCAAATCCCAATGGTTGCTCAATATACACCTCCTCCTCAATAAGACCATTCAGAAATATGGTCTTCACATCCATCTGGTGGATCTTCCAACCCATCTCTACTGCAATGGAGATCACTACCCTAATCGAAGTGTATCTAGAAACTGGCGCAAAGGTCTCATCATAGTCGACTCCCTCAACCTGTGAAAACCCTTGAGCCACAAAACAATCTTTTTAGTTCTCAATGATGCCATCCGCAACATGCTTTAGCTTGTAGAGCCACCTGGAAGTCACTACTGACTTCCCCTCAGGTCTAGGAACAACTTCCCAGACATCGTTCTTCATGATGGAATTGTACTCTTCCATCATGGCATATCTCCATACCTGTCTACTAGTGGCTTCCTCAAAAGTGGAAGGCTCAGACTCCCGAATACTTCTCACCATCGCGATGTAGCTACAAAACCTCTTAGGAGGTTTACTCTCCCTCACTACCTGCCTGGGATTCCCCACTTAACCTTGTGCCTCCCTTAAGTGTCTTAAATCCACTTGGGCTTCCTCCGCTCTGAAGTAGTGTCCTGTGGAGGGGACTCTCCCTACTCAACCCCATCTCCTGAAGACAATGATCCTGTAGTAGACTCTGAAGTACCTGATCCTGAAACCTGTGGACCAGTAGCCTGTGAACCTGAACTCTGTGGCCCTGTCACCTGTGAACCTGTCATCACCGAAGCTGGTGTTCCCGAACTCTGTGTCACTGTAGTTTGTTGTGGGATCACTTGAATCTAAGATGAAGACTGCTCACCTCTGTCTATCCCTCTAGACTTCCTAAAGGCTCCATCCTCCTCAAATCTGACATCCCTCCTCAAGACAATCTTCCTCAAGGAAGGAAGGTAAATATGGAAAGCCTTTGAAGTCTCACTGTACCCAACAAAGATCCCTCTCTCTACCATGGGATCCAGCTTTGTCCTCTTCTCAGAAGGGAAAAATGAATAAGTTATGCACCCAAAAATTCGAAAGTGCCCCACCTCAGGCTTCTTCCCAGAGAAAGCCTCCTCATGAGTCATGCTCCCCATAGCCCTGTGAGGACTCTTGTTCTGAAGATAATCTGTAGTGTATCATGCCTCAACCCATAGAAATAGTGGCATCCCACGATCATGTATCATGGCTCTCGCAGCCCCAACAATGAACCTGTTCTTCCTCTCTACAACCCCATTCTGATGCGGGTTGTAAGGAACAATCAACTCCCTCCTAATGCCCTCTCCTGAACAAAATTCCATGAACTCCTTGGAGGTATACTCACCCCCATTGTCTGATCTCAGGACTCTAATTTTCTTCCCTATTTGGTTCTCCACAAGAGATTTGAACTCTTAGAACCGACTGAAGACCTGTCCTTTGGTCTTTATGAAGAAAATCCAGGACTTTCGAAAGAAGTCATCAATGAATACAACATAGTATAGGGAACTAGTCAACGATGTCGAAGACATCAGGCCACATACATCTGAATGTATAAGATCAAGTATCCCTGCTTCTCTATTGTCACTTCTCGGAAAAGAAATCTTGGTGTACTTTCCCAAAGTACACCCCTTGCACAACTCATGGTGCTCTGAACTGAAATATGGAACTCCCGTCACCATCTCCCTCAGAACTCTCAAAGCCCCATGGTGCAAATGTGCCATCCTCTTGTGCCATATATCACATAGCTCACTGTTGCTGCTAGTAGAATGAATCAATGCTCTCGCTGGCTGGAACAAAAACTTGTACAACCTCTCATGTCTAGTACCAATCACTTTGGCCGAAGTGATGCTAGACCCTATGGGGAAACGAAGCACCTGCCCATCACGGAACAATATCTCATAGCCCTTCTCCTCAATAGTAGAAACTAACACTAAGTTCTTCTTCAAGCTCAGAACATATAGAACCTCTGTCAAAGTCATAGGAGGAAAATACTCCCTCCGAAATGATACGGTCCCACAACTAGCCACCTTGACCTCCTGGTCATGTCCAAGCACTACCTCTGCATCTCCACACTAAGTAAGATCTGTCAAGTGCTCATGAAATGTTGTCATATGGCGAGAGGCACCACTGTCAATGTACCAAGTATCTAGAATAGTGGTCCTCGAGGATAGACACACAATCAAGGAAATTTCCTTGTCAAAATTGGTGGAAAACTCTTCCACCTATGCTGAAGCTGTTGTTTGTTTCTTCTTCTTGTTTGAACACTGTCCTGCATAGTGCCCAAACTTATGGCATGCAAAGCATTTGACTTTGCTCATGTCTTTCTTCCCTTCACCCTTGGGCTTATGTTCTCCCTTTGGACCCTTTTTGAACTTCTTCTTGCTAGTGGTAGCAAGAGCCACATTCTCCTCCTCATGATCTGTA
>ML831633.1:139054-150806 GCA_009831015.1 Picea engelmannii | reverse complement strand
TGCTGAAGAATACCCTTCTTGTTAAGGGGGAGTGTTAAAATAATGTAACTGCAAAGTGTATTCTTATTATTATTTGATATATTATTCATTGGATCAATCCCCATTGCGGATTGATCATGTCGGTTATTATAAAGGACCAAATCTCCTTTTGTGGATTGGTCAAAAAATAATTGTAATAGGCAAAATAAGAGGTTGGCCCCAGAAGATATTAAAGAGGCCCCAAAATATAATAAAGGTGGTTATAACCACCTAGTTGGAGAAGTCGGCCCTGCCAGTGAAGAGACACTTCACACGTGCCAGTCTTGTATAAATAAGGAGGCTAGCGCTTCACATAGACACACAACTCACTTGCTCATTGAGAGACAAGTTTCGGATTTGTAGTTAGAGAAGGAGAGAGAGTGGCACATCTTTGGGAGAGGATCTTCTGTATTAGTTTGAGTTATCTCTTGGCATTGTATTGGCTATCTATAATAAGGAAGTTTTGCTGGGTTTTCTTCCCCTAGAGGGTTTCCCAAGATAAATGCTGTGTCTCTTGTGATTGTGTATTTCTCAGTGATCTTGTATTATGCTATTGTTATCTATTGAAATGCAAAGAACTATAATAATGGCTTAAACATTAACAGGAATTAGAGTTGGGATTCTGAAGAGTGGAACTGAAGACTTTGGCACAAGGATTTGCAAGGATTGCAGGGGTTTTGCTCGGAAAAATGAAGGGGAGATGGAAAGAAGGACATGAGCAAAGTGTGATGCTTTGCATGTCACAAGATTGGCCACTATGTCAGCCAGTGTCCCAAGAAGAAGAAGAAGGAGGAGGAGTCAGAGGTAGCAGCCTCAACATCTATTGAGATGGATGTGTTTGCAGAGAAATTCGATGATGAATTTTTCTGGTGGCCACTCTTTCTAGCAGCAGCAGATTGGCTGAGTTGGAGGACAATGGGGCATGGTTTGTGGATAGTGGATCATCTCGTTATATGACGGGAATGAGGTCGATGCTCCTTAGTGTTTCAGAGAAAGACTCAGACTGCTATGTGAAGAGTGGGTTGCATACCATGCATGTAGTGAAGGGGGTTGGATGTGTCAGATTCCAGCTAGAGTCAGTAGCTTCTCTGGAGGTGGCAGGGGGGATGTATGTCCTAAGGCTGAAGGTAAATTTGCTCTCGATATAATCCTTGGAGGACATGGGGTATGCAGTTACATTCGAGGATGAACATGTACTCATATGTTTAGTGAGAACGATTACCCAGGATGCAATAGTGAGGCTTGGCATTAGGGAGGGTATGTTGTATAGGGTGCTGGGACAACCTGTAGTGGGGTCCAAGGGGATCTTGGATCGTAGATCAGATCAGAATGCAACAAAGGTAGCAGGTTGGTCTTCCAGTTCAGAGGGAGCAACTACAACAACAAATTTGATGGGGTCAGAGATTGATCCAGGAGGAGGTTCTTCCAGAAGTATCTTCCTCGCTAAGAGGGAGTGTTAGCTTTTGGGGTAGCTCAGACAGGTACTTCTACATTGGCAGTGCCTGGCATGCGGAAGTGTCCGAGCGACACTCTGTAGATAGTAACTTTGTAAAGAGTTTTTATAAAGTGGCTTTTATTTAATGACTAAAGTTACTTTTATAAGGTTGAGTGACTTAAGTCATCTCAACCTATGTTGCAGGGGAGCGCCCCACCCCCTCGCTCCCAATCCTGAAGCGCGCTCCTAAAGGGATCGTTTAGGGAGCGTGCTCCCAAGAGCGCTCCCTGAACGCTCCCTTTTGGGAGCGTTTTTCGAGAGCGCGCTCCCTAGGGAAAAAAACGCTCCCTGCCTTAAAATGCTCCAAAAAAACGCTCCCTGCCTTAAAAATGCTCCCTACCTTAAAAAGTCTCATAACCATGCTTGGAAGCAGAACTTTTGGGTGAATATGATGGTGATCATATACTCGGAGGAGACATGCCACCCCCATCCATTAGTGGCGTTCCAAATATATCAATTTTGCAATTATCTTCACATTGTCCATTGTCACGTGGGGGCCATTCAACTGTTGGTCGTGTTCCACGAACATTTCCATTTACTCCTACTCCTTTTCTTCAAAGATCACGAGAGAAGAAACTAGAAGTTTCTTGTGGCAAGAGGAAAACTTAGAGCATAGTACTTAGTACTTGCTACTATATACTAGATCTCTTTTAATGTTTCCTATTTAGAAGTAGTCTCTAGAGCTTAGTACTTTGTCTTGACTCTTTATTATGGCTTATTTTGTAAACAATGAAGTTATGAACATTATATGACAGTTTACCTTTGAAGTTTGAAGTTTGAAATTTGAACTATTGATTGAATCTTACAACTCTTTGGTAATGAATATGATGCTCTAGAGTCTATTTCATTTTGTGGTTGATGTTGTTTGTTAGTATGTTGCAATCTATTGATGACAAATGTTTATGATTGATGTTATATGTGTACTAAATGGTTGATGCTTTAATGATCATCACTAATCAATTAGTGAAATGATCTTATATCTATGTTTTCATGTTTTTTGCAATTGATTCGACATTCTGCATGCTTTTTATATATATATGCATCAAAATGTACATTTTTTATGTATTATAAAAAAAATGCTCCCGAAACGCTCCCACTCCCGGAAATTTTTGAAAATCGATGCTCTCGCTCCCGCTCCCCGCCCCTGTTCCCCGCTCCCAACAGCGTTGATCTCAACGATAGATTAAGTCACAGTCGTCGATCTTAAGAGATCAAGATCAGATCTTGATTGTTGATCACTTTGGAGAGAGGGTTTTAGTCATTAGGAGTTATAAAAACAGATCCAAGAAGAGTGAGAGGTACACAATGAGTGCATAGGAGCAAGAGGGAGTCTTGCTCATGTACTTGTGTCACACATTGTGTGAGGAGGTGAGAGAGTCACATACACAATGTGAGGGACTCACAGAGAGTGTGAAGGTGTGAGAGACACATTGAACTGAGAGGAAGAGGGAGATTTGATTGAGGAAGAGGCCGAATTTGCAGTTGGAGGAAAGGCCGATTTTTCAGGGCCGAAAAGCAGGACCGATTTTTTAGGGCCGAAAAAGCAGCCGAAAAAGCGGGGCCGAAAAGGTAGGCCGCTTTTGTTGGGTTGTAAGAAATTTCTGAATTAGCTGTTGTAATGTTTTCTTCCTCTGAAGCCAATAAAATCCTCTCACTTATTGGTTTTCCCTTGGGGTTTTTCCAGGGGCACTGCCCAGAAATATCTGTGTTCAAATGTGTGTGTTGTTTATGATTCCGCTGTCATTTTTATGGCTTATTACTCAGCTGTAGGTTAAGTACATAATTCTGAAATTTATATCAGTAAAGTAAATTTCCGAGTTTAGTAATTATTGGCATTAATCTCAGTGACTGAGTAATAGGAAAATTTAACACATACATGATAGAATCTAATGAAAAAGCTGCAATCCTACCAATCCTGAAATCTTGAAAACTGTTAAGTCTGCTAAATTTTGAATGGGATATGAAATTCTACTTTCTCCATATGAAGTCCAATGAGGTTGGAACCACTCTCAAACATCCTGAAACAATTAATGGTAATGTTAAAAATTTAAGTAAAAGGTGACATTTCCGTTATCTTTCCTTTTTACTTTACGAATTTAATATTACCATTACTTGCCAGGCTCCAATGATTTTTGGTCAATGCCAGTCAAAATTTGACCTCTAATTAATGATTAATTAACTTCTAATTAGGGTTTAATTCCAAATTGGTGGGTCCCAACAATCAAACCCATTCAAAACTGACACATTTACTCTTGGAAACGTGTCATACAAATGATGGTACGGCCCAAAAACGCATTTCCCACACGTGGAATGCATTTGTATGGCTGAAAATGTGTTTTAGGACTGTACCACACATGTTTCCATACAAAAACGCACATGGTACCCCCCCTTGACATGTTTCTTGCAACTTAGCTGCGCTCCCTGAAACCATTTTTTGTTGCTTGGCCTTCCCTTTCTTCTTCTCTAGACATTGGTTGACATAATGTCCATTTTGGTTACACTTAAAACATTTCACATTACTCAAATACTTCTTACCTTGGCTTAATTCTTCCTTCTTACCCTTATTGTGTACTTTCTTGTTTCCCTTCCTCGTCCTCCCGATGAGTGCTAGGTGTTCTACTTTGCTGAACAAGATTCTAACCTTATCTCTTCCTGCACTAAGTCACAAGAATCACAAGAATCACAAGATCAAGTGCTCCCTTTGCTCCCCTAGGGTTTCTCCCAAACCCTATCTCTCCTTGTCTTGCTAGGATAAACCCTAACCCTAATGCCTTTCTTGCATCAACACAAGAAACCTAGCACACTAGACAAGAGTGCAAAGTACAATGAAGAAGAACTGCATATGAAAGATACAAGTTCATTCAAGTACACATAGTAGACAATGAGTAAGTAGTAAAAGGCCCTCTCCTTGCTCTATACAGAGGTAAGGGATGCCAACAATAGAGTAGTGGATTTGGTCCATGTTATCGCACAAATTCACACTTATTGAGCTAAAGTCTGAAAGCTTAAGTGCAATCCTGCGTAACTGAGAGGGGAGGCCACTATCACCTCACCAACCCTCTCGCACTTCAGGCCAGCTCTCCTCCAGCTCAATGGGGTTTCCCTAGATTAAGATTGCCTCATTTTCTCTTTTCTTCAGATCCAGTAACTTTTTGCACATTTATGTGCAGTTAACTATAACTGAACTGCTGAAGTTTGGACTCATCTAAATAGGTTTCTTTGTTTAAAGTAGACGTTAATATATAATGTTTGTTTTGCAGATTGTCTTGAAGATAAGGAATAACTGTTGTTGAGTGGTTGGTTGATCAGGATTTAGTTGCTTGTGATCAAGTTCTATTGATTCTAAATTGATTGTGGCTATGTGAAATACTAAAGGAAATTTCCATTCTTTGCAGTTAGATGATAAAGAAATTGACGAGGTGATACCTGCGGCTGCTTATGCGCTTGCCAAGAGACATATGCATCTAGTTCTGAGCGGGTGAAATTGAAAAACTTAAACTCCTTTAGTGTGCCAGTCTAAATTAGATTGCAAAATTAACAAAGGCTTGTCATGTTTGTTTATATGGAAAATAACTTGAAAAAGAATAGTTAGCACTAGTAGTAGCTGTTATTGAAATGTTGAAAGGTTGGAAAATTGCTAGAACAGGCTGAACTTCTGTGCTTTTTGTTGCATGAACTAGTTTTACAGTTGTTTAAATCCTGTAATATCATGAGGAAGCCTATACAGATTAGAATTATATGAGTGTATGCAGATGCCAACTATTGAATTCTCGTGTTTTACTTAATAAACTTTACACATGCTTGTTATCAAGGTTTTGCTTTACAGCTAGAGGAGGATTCTGCTATTCTGAGGAAGATATAATAGAACTTGATGCCGGTATGAATTAAGTATGCATTTACATTTTATAATTTCTATTACTGACTGGAATTTTATTTTGTTACCATTGTTAGGTTGATTGTTTCATATTCTTGTTTTCAGAGTATGCTTTATGAAGTCTATTGTGGGATTGATTTCTGAAGAGTAATCCTTTAGTGACTAGGTTGCTACTTTTTCTTGGGTAGTTAACTTATTGGTAAAAAATGCCAGTGCTAAGAGTGAGGTTATATTTTCTATGTGAATATAAGCAGTTGCACATTATAAACAGTCAAAGGACGAATGTGGGGATTTTGGCATTTAATGATTTAACAGAGCCTTCTTTATAGTTTTTCGCCCTTGAGTTGCCTTCTCTTTCTTAAATGGGGAATGCAACTGTTGTTTATAGTAATCATATTTCGTTCATTATAGTTGTAATTTCCAATGGACTTTATTTGAATTGAATGGATATTAGTTTGCTATTGCTTAACTTGAGATCTTGTGACTCAGCTTTATGTGCGGGAAAGTATTGCCTGTTTTGGTCATTGCTTAGACTGATCACTCTCTCCTTTTGACTAATCATTGTAAACATACCTTTGAAGGTAGAAAGAGTTCATATGGGAGTTTTGTGTCCCATAGGTTAATGGGTGAACTTGCTATTCAAATAGCTGCTAAAGGTCTTGTCTGTAGAAAGTACATTAGAGATTTGGATTATGGGGCACAGTTTGATATGTTAGCTCTTCTAGCATTGGTGGGAAGAGGAAGCAAAGCCGTTTACAGTAGATGTATGCTTTTTTTTTTAATTTTGTAATACAAGATTCAGTTTTTGCAAAAAAAGACATCTTCCTGGTGGTGTATCTATACCCCATCAAAGTCGTAGATCATGTTATACTTTCTGGTTAACAAGCTATATGCATGTGAAGGACAACCTGATGCAGACTTGTATTTTCATTTCAGGATATGAACAGAGTTTAGGTGGCTCATTGGATGAAGGGGTGGAAGTTGCCAATTTCCAAGTGGTACGATTTACCCTTCTTTCAATAATATTGAACTAGGGACATTTCCAATCTAATAGTTTGTTTGAGATATACTCTGCCCTTTTTAAATTGTTACTGGTCTATGTCTTTATCTGTAAGCCTTTTCTAGGTACAATGGGGGTGAAATTTGAATACTCAACATGTTTTCCAATTCCATCACTAATTTTGAATAAATTGAATTGCAATTATGCCAACCATCTCCACATAAAGAATTAGACAAAATTAGTAGATATATCCAATATATAAACAACAGGCTCCTCAGTCATGCACAAGAATAGATGATCAATTTTCTTTTATTATTACAACTAGATTCAGATGCCAGAATGAATTTAATATAGGATTTATAATCTACTAGAGTCGATCATTAAATATTCCAAATATTTGACGAGTCATCTGGACATCTCAATAATCATGGCAGCAACTTGGAAGTTCTTGGGAGACGGGCAAAGCACTGCTTCTACCAATAACTAAATTCAAAATTAACTACGTTGATTGGATCTTTTCTATTAACCAAGGCAGCATGTGTGTTTTGTATTCTCACAAATTTCACAAAAGGTAAAGTATTTAGCACAAAGACATATTTTGTGGATGTGATTTGTCAAAACTGCCAAGGAGCTCTCCTTTTTGGACTTATATCTTATATCTCATTTGGAGGATTTCTTCTTTTGTGCCATGCAGTAGAGGCTTAGTCAATGAATGTACACTTGCATTTTGGATGCCTGATGACCACTTCAGTTAAGGATTATTTGTGCTTATCTTATATTGTAAATTTTGTGTTAATGTTGTCGTTCAATCTAGTAGTGACATGTTGTCCTCTAATATTATCTAGGAGTTTCTTTTGCACTCTCACTTTATACCTACACTTGATGTACACTTTTAGTCCCATTGACCTACTTTTCTGGTCATTTGTTGGACATTAATAAAATTAAACTATCTTATCTTCTCTAGTAGCATATTTATTCTTTAGTAGCATATTTAATATTTATCATTTAAGTTAAGCTTGTCCTTTAGTCTGAACTAGATTTTAAACTCCCATTAAGGAATTAGAACAGTGTCCTTCTAGATAATGGGTAATCACATAAGGTGGCAGGTGCATACAATGAAATGGGGAGTATAGGTCACATGTTTTAGTTGAAATTTCCCAAGTTAATAGAATTCTCTCTTTCTTAAGTCCCACTTCTTCGCATTTGCAATCAAAGTCTTAAGTCTTGTCATCTTGCTCCACCTCAACACACATCTTGAGCCAGTCCTGCATTCCGCAGCCAAAGCTTTCCATCTTCCCATCTTGTTCTCATGTCAACTGATATTGAATTGGTATAGAGCCTAGGTTTCCTTCCTTAGGGTCCTGCACCCCTGCATCTGGGCTTGTTAACATTTTTCTTCCAGCCTACGTTTTTTTCAGAGTTTGGTTTCTCCTTTTAGGGCCTTATGTTCTACTCCTATGATCTGCTTTGCACTAATGCCTTCACTGTAACACTCATTCTAAGTAGCCAGATCTGTCTAGTTAGGCCCCACAATCCTTGGATCCATATCTGAGATCCAGAGCCATTTAGGATTTGGCCTGGATACGGATCTGTATCTGCATGCAGCCAGGATATGTATCTGAAATGCCAAATACAGAAATCATGTCTATCCTGGACAAAAAAATTAATAAAGAATGTTACCACCAGAACATGCAGGAGACTTAGGCATTGGAGATAAATGGGCATTTCCACACATTTCAATGTATAATCTTTCATTGAGGATACTTTTGAGGCGTTTTCCACATCTTCTAAGGTAAATTTGCATATTTGGAGGCATGGTCATCTTCATGGGTACATTTCACATTCTACAAGGCATGTTCTACATATTTGGAGGCAAGTTATGGTAAGTTAGTACTCTCTAGTATCGACGATGCATTATGGTGGAATTCCCTTGATGGGATGAAGACACATGGCACATGAAGCCCTTCTATATGGTCAAATAATCAATTATTGATGGAATGCTCTTCATCCAAAGAAGATGTTATGAACAAAGGAGTTGGTGGTTGCATGTGTCCCACATTTCCAGCCCACACGTGGCATATATCTCCCAAAAAAGTTATTATATGGTGGAGCGACTTTCTTAGAAGAGTCTAGAAAGCATTTTTAAAGGTTCCTTATGATGCATAAGCCCAATTTCAAGGGGGTGCTCCATGGAGAAACATCTAGAATGGCACACATGTCAATGAAAGGAAATATTCTAAGTGGAGCGCTCAACTTAGGAGGATGACACTTGGCTGTTTTGGACCCTTTCAAATCATAATGAATGTTTGTTTAGTGGAGCGCCCTTCTTCTAGGGAATTCTAGACTATTCTATTAATATTTTATTCCATGCAAGTGCAAAGCAAGCCTATAAAAAGAGGCCTTCTCTCCATTTGCAAAGTGTGTTTTCATCGTGGAGAAAACCTTAGACGGGGCTGTAAATCAAAGATATCTTGTGCAGGTTCGGAGCTTCATTAAGGAAATATTCAGGGCTGCAATCATCAATTGTAAGGCTACTTTTGTATTTGTTTACATCTCTTCTATACTGGAAATTTTGCTGCTGTAATAGGGTTTATTTTCAAGCATAAGAGGTCTGAAAGTGATTCTTTTGTCCTCTCAAAGACCATTAATTTCAGATCTGGATCATGTTATATTTTTCCTAATAGAAAGTTGTCTTTCACTTCATATTTCAGAATCTGATGCGTGTGATGAAACAAGAATATAACAAGAGTACTATTGCATCTTTATGAGATTTGTATGCTGGCTGGAATTTGAATTTGCAGCACTGTTGTAACTAAGAATGACTGCTGTACTGAGCATCTTTATTGGTTGAATATTGTCTATTATCAAATCTTCAAGAGGTCTCAAAGTGTTTTGACTCCATTGCCCAATGATTAGGTACTGATCTACTTGAATACACCACCATATATCCATTGCACATCATAAACTATTAAATTGCTAAATCTGATTTTGTTTTAAGGATTAATAAGGGCTGATTTAGCAATCTCAACCAGGCAAACCCCTCTTGTGCTGGAGGAGAGCTGGCCTAAAGTGAGATAGGTGTCCACTAGGTGATAGTGGGTGGAACCTCTAGGTTTCCCTAAGCTTGCTACTTTATTATTGGACTTGAATTACCTCATAAATTCAGGTTTGGAAAGTAACAAAGAAAAAAACAAAACAAAAAGAATCCCAGGTATCCTGCATCCTTTATATCAAATGGTAGTGAGATACTACATGAGAGAGCCCACTGTCTTATGTGGCTGATTCTATAACTTATGTAGTATAGATCAGATTGAAACTGGTTCTCAACCAAGGAATATTTCATAATTGACAAATAGAGAGCCCACCATCTTATGTGGCCTGACAAATATACATCAATGTTGTTTTTTGATTTTGGGTTTCACTGTGTTAGATAAATAGAGGTTGATGTTTCAGATTTGCGATGTGCGATCCATCATTATGACAGAAAGAGAGATCAAAGAAGAAGATATATAGCTTCTATATTACTAATTGCAAATGTTATCTTACACATGCCTTCTTCATAAGAATATATTCACGAACTTAAAATGTTGAGGAAGGTCAGCTTGGTCAAAGGAGAAAAGGAGAAGTATAAAACTTAATCAAAGCATGAAATAATGAAGAAAACATAAAAAAGAAAAAGGTAATAAAAATCATACAAAGAAGAAGAAGACTAAGAAAAAGCACAAGCAAAGGATAACTACCAAAAGTAAAAAGACAATAATACAAACCTACTTGCCTACTCAATCAATTATAGACAATTAAAATGACCTAGGCTAAGGGCTAAAGCTTTCTGGGAGGGTAACCTATTTAAAAGAAAAAGAAGAGGCTAAAGAAACTAAAAAAATCATATAAAAAACATACCCAATAGACATAAGAGCCTAAAGACTCCTATCTAGAAAAAAACCAATGTAGGACCTGTTGACCGCCTGTTCAGCTAGGGGTCAACTCATGTACCATGAAGTCCTTATCTATGTCCCAGACATGTATTGGTTCTACTTGTGCTTTTGATGTCCCAGCACTAAAATTTTGTAAACGAAATTTCCGCACCCCTGCGTGGGTTAATATTGTAATGAGTCAGCATGAGTCATAGTTAGGTCAGGTACCTTGGATGTTGACATCAGGGGAGTTCCTTTCATCGAGGGTTTTTTCATCTCAGAGGGTTAATGTGGCCTAACTAGTCAGGTTAACCTCCATTGAGTTTTTCCCTCCCAGGCTTCCTCCAAAGTGGTGGAAGGCGCCCTGATGATCTCGTTCACTGAGTAACCTTTGTTTAGGAACGATGTAAATGACCATGCCAGACAGTGTCTAAAGTTTCGCGGAATTTCGTCGAGTCTAGATAGGTTTTTTTTAATTAATTAAATTTAATTAATTTTCCTAAGGTTGGAATTTTAATTATTTAATTAATTAAATGTTTTTGAGCAGTTAATGTAAAAACTTAGCCTTTGGGATTTTGATAGGGGTATTTGTGCTCAAAAGAAATGGAACGGCACCCCCTACACCCATAGGCCAAGTTTCAGCTCAGTCAGACGAGTTTTGATGTGTCTAAGTCCACTCAGAGTCAGAGTCAGTCAGAAACAACAATTTTAATTGCTAAGGTCAAATGTCAAAAATTATTGTAATTTGGAGTTAGTGAGTTAGTGGAATGGTGGCAATGAGCAAGTTAGACCCCTCTAACCTACCCAAACCCATCCTAACCCTCTCAAACCTTAATCTACCCATTTACCTTTAATTTTCACCCTTTTAAGCCTTGCCCTAAGGGGAAATTCGACCCCCCTTACCCAAAACCTTCTTTTCCTAAGTTAAACTTTAATATCTTCCACTTAAAATTTATGTGGGCCCCTCATAAGTGAGGTGCGCCCTTTTCCTAGCCTCCACATCATTGTTTGTGGTCCCCACGTCCCATTCTCTCATGTGTGGGGCGCACCCTCTTATCTAACTCACGCCCCTACCTCACTTAACCTTAATCTTTCATTCAAATGTTGATGTGGGGCCTCCTCTCATGAGAGGTGCGCCCCCCCTAGCCATTCCTCTCTCCTCTTGTGGTCCCCACGCCTTCCACCTAGACTTTCCACTTACTAAAACCCTAAAATAGCGCCCCTCTTCTAGAAGGTGCGCCCCCTCTCTCTAATTGCCACTTGTTAGACCCTTGACTTACCTTGTGGGGCCCTCTCATGAGAGGTGCGGCCCCCCTAGACTCCTTTCCAACCTATCCAAAACCCTAAACCTAACTAGGGCGCCCTCTCCTTGAGATTGGTGCTTCTCTCTCTCCATCTAACACTTGGCCCTCATCTAGCTACCCTCTCTTTGCCTCTAGAGCTATAAGAGA